>JAVQJL010010427.1:0-12186 GCA_036024295.1 Nannoperca obscura | reverse complement strand
ACACACACACACACACACACACACACACACACACACACACACACACACACACACACACACACACACACACACACACACACACACACACACACACACACACAGTTTCGTTTTATTAACTATACAGACATTTGAAGGAAAGACATTTTGAACCCTAATTATGGGCATCATCCCCGACCTTTGTGCAGGACGGCGTTGGCTGGCTTGTTGCCCGCCAGTGACTCCTTGCTGAGGTGCTGGTGCGACTCCGCGAGGCACTCCACCTCCGCGAAGCGAGCGTTGAGGGCCATGGCCGGGTGGCTCGGGTCCTGGGTCATGTTCAGGTAGGCCGCCCGTCGCAACTGCTCCTCTATCACCAGCGCCTGCTCCAACAGCTGGAGGACGAGGGGTCGGGAGTCACAGAGCGGCAGGTGGGAGGAAAGTAGAGGAGGAACGCGTGTCATCAACAGGCACTTCTGCACACTTTGGGGCCCAATGCCAATACTGATGCTATACTTGTGGTAAAGCCCACCAACAAACAGACTTATCACAGCGTATATGCTACTACTTTAATTTCACACTTTGCTGATACTGATGTCAGCTGTGCTTCTTGTGGAAGCAAACCAGAACGATTCCCGTGTCGTTTTCAAAAACCCAAACAGATTTCAAAAGATTTTAAACGACTTCATTCCGGAGATCGTCCTCAGCTGTCTCACCACTATCAGCAATTCCTTTTAATGTTTTACAGCTGTGAGAAGCTCCTCTATTTCCATCCTGCATTGCATTTTTTTGCCACTTTTGCCAGGGCGAACACACTACATGCTCAAAACCTGCTTAGAATTAGTGTCAAGTAACAAACTGCTTCACAGCTTCAGCAGTTAAAGCGCGATAAACAATGGTGTTTAATTTTGGCAAACAGTGAATTTATGGGGCATTATTTATTGGGATTTAAACTAATACGTACAACATCCATCGTGCCAAGATTAAATGAAAAACAGCAAGCGGATGAGAGAGATAAGTCTCTTCAGAGAATGAGCGCCACAGACTTTACATAACTTAAGCTCCTCCCCTGCACAGCTGACGCCACTGATTGCATTGAGAGGCGTTAGATTCATTCATCAGGTATTTGGTGAATTTTTCACAAAAAAACATCGGCTCAACACATCAACAGATATTAAAGGTTTACCATAAAGGGACCAATTTAAGATGGAACTCACCGACATGTCTAATCAAAGGAAAACTGGAAAACTAAATTGTTTTCCTTACATTACATTTAAAACACATATTACACCTGCTCTAATTACTTTATCTGGAAACTTTATAATGCAAGCATTTCAAGGAAAATCAAGCTTCATATGGTAATTCAGTCATGGGTGTGTGTCCCGTAACAAGTGGTTATTAGTTATAAACACGTTGCACAAGAGGTCGTTGTTACACAACCGATTACAACTAAAACATACTAAGGGGAAATTGGTGGGAAAGTGTGTTCTCGTGGCGGATTTAGAAAAAAACTCCAATAATTTAGCAAGAGAGATAACGAGAAAAGAAGAGAGTACAAGAGACAGAGATTCAGTAAATGAGGATGTTGAGGGCAGGATCTGAAACATGTGAGCCGCTCAAAAACAGGATGAGAGCCGTTCCAGAAATGCAGCGGTCAGCGATACCATCCAGCCAAAATGTGGGTCTAGGGGCATCTGTCATCCGACCATCAAACGAGTCAGGTGATGGAAGACACTGCGAAATGTTACTAAAATAGTTTGTTTGCATGGAAGTAGTGCTGGGTTTTAAACCTCAAGACTTTTCTGATAGAAATGTGTCTGTCAAGTACCAAAAGTTGGACTTGAATTGCTGCTCACAGTCGTAGCCTTCTGGTTTAAATCAAAACGTCTATTTAATTCAAAGTTCTTGTATTTAATGTTTGAGAACTTTGGCTTCTTTTTTTTGTGAAAAAAAGGGGTTTTGAAGAGAAGAATGTTATTATTCCAGAAGCATTGGAAAGAATATCATGTTGTTGGTACAAAAAAAAACAAAGAAAAACAGCTTAACCTTAAAAAAACTGACAAATAAATCTAGTGCGTCTTGTCTTACCTTGAAGCGTCGAGCCAGGAACTTGTTTTTCATCTCCAGGAAGTTGCCTTTATTCGCCTGCGACTTGAAAGGCTCATTGACGATGGCGAACTGGGGATCGTTCTGGATGTCCTGCCACCGGGCGTAGCCGTGACTGGCACAGGGGTCAAGGGTCACGTGACACTTTGGGTGAGAGATAGTTTGAAGCAGCACTGTGTGGCCCATCATCTTCCCCGCCCGACATCAAAAACACAGCGAAGCTAAATGGGGGAAGGTTTAGAGCCTGGAGACAATTAGCATGACTTAGCATAAAGAGCATGGGGAAACAGCTAGCAACAGCTGTCCAACGTAAAAATAATTAATTTTCAGCTCATCTGAAGCTCAGATTGAAGATTTTGGAGCTATTCCTTTAAGCTGAATATTGATTTTTGAAGGTGATTTATTTTATTTTGACATTTTTCTTAAAATAAGTCGTTTTACAAACAAAATAAGCTTCATGTAGCATCTGAAACGGAGCATTTCTCCCCTTTTATTTCAGTCTAACTGGGCTTCAGCATTAGCTTGCAGAACAATGAAAACAGAGTTTTATGTGAATGCTTCAGGGCCTTAATTACCATAATAGAAGGAGCAACATGGACTAAACGAGCCACTACATCAGCTTCCAGCAGACACAGTTTGCTGTTTACTGAGCTCTGGCTGGCTTGTTGACTTATTACACTGGGCTCCTGCCGACTGATAGAAAAATAAACAGGCGGGGGTCATCTCCCGGGCAACTGCCGTCAAGGATACATCACGATTCCCGCCAGCAGCCAGAAGTCGTGTCGACGGTGCCAGATCTCGTTCATCTTCCCCGAGGAGATGGCAGCCCGCTCCTCGTTCTGCCAGAGAGTGTGCAGCTCTGCGGGGGGGAAGCCAGCACAAAGGAAAAATGAGGTTGGTCTGATGGTGCTTAGCTAGCTGGCTGCAGGTGTTTCCACAGCACAAAGAGGTTTTCTGGGTTAGTGATCAAGGTGAAGGTAATTGTGGCTCACTGCTGCTTTTGTGCAGAAGCCCTGGAAAGCAAGGGGAATGTTTTTCTTGCATTAGTTTGTGTTGTTTGGACAACATAGTAATGACTATGTACAGAAGCGTCTAAGCTACATTTATTTTTGAATATATCTAATGAACAGGGATACACTTCTTGCTTAACATATTGAAGTGAAAAATATAATCGCACTGACAACACCTGTTTAGATCAGACAGAGAGGAGAAAACAAGCATCCAGGCCTCACAACAACACAGGTGGAATCACTTGCAGCTTAGCAACAGCCCGGTAATGTCAACATCCAGGTCAACTGTGTGACTGAAAACACTGCACAACTTGGCAGTTAATAATATGGAAGTGTCTGAAAAATCAAAAAGTCAAATTTGTTGTTCAATGTAATTAAACCCGAATTTAATGAATAGAGTGCTACATTGGCAGTTGGGGGATATTTTCATTATCGTTTAATGTGCCAGTTGTTTTCTCAGCTGATTGTTTGGTCTATAAAACTATGATAAATGCAATCACAACATCCTAGAGCCCAAATTGTTGTCATCATATTTCTTGTTTTGTCTGACCAACAGTCCAAATCCCCAAAAATGTTAAATTTACTGTAATGCAAGACAAAGAAAAGCAGCAGATTCTCACATTGGAAAACCTGGAACCATCAAACGTTTGGCATTTCTACTTGAAACAACTTAAATGATCAAAATACTGAGTCTATATAAACATGCATATCTACTGTCACTGTATTTTTACTGAGTTCTGGGATTTTCAATCTGTTTCGTTCTTTCTGCTCCCAGCTGTGCATCCTAGTTTAAACCACACAGCTACCAAAAGTGACCCTATATCTAACCCTCCGGTGCTCTGCTGCATTTAAACTACCACATAGATCATCTCAATCTATTCCACAAGCACTGCAGGTAAATCAGCACTGACCGGTGAAGCCGCCATCTGCGATGTTGAACATGAAGCGAGGTCGCTCAGCGGGAGGCTTCCCGTTTCCCTTGAGCGCCTCTTCCTTCGCTGCTTTGGCTTCTTTCCCAGCATCCTTTTCGCCTTTGACGTCCTCTGTTAGCGAGAAAGACTGTTAGCGAAACAAATTGCGCTTTGTGTTTTCGGCAGTTGACACTGAGACGTACCTTTCTTCACGTCGGATGCCTCGGTCTTATCCCTGGCATCAGACGCTTCTGCTGCTGTCGGTGTCTCTTCCCGCTTTTCTTTGTCTTTTTCCTTCTCTCCACCCGCCTTTTCTCCTTCTGCAGAAAAAAAAAGAAGACAATTCACGTTAGCCAGGACCTCCCCTCACAAACCTGTTTTATCTGTTTGAGACTTCACGTTCTTGTTTTTACCTGATTTCTCTTCCTTGACATCTGTGTCTTGCTTTGTCTCTTCTTTACTCCCTTTTTTCTCCTCTGTTGTTGCGTCAGTTGTTTCTTTCTTCTCCTCCTCTCTCAGGTCACTCTCTTCTTTGCCTTCGTTTTTTTTACTTGGGGATGCGTTTTGTGATGTCTCTTTTGTCGAAGAGGAAAGCTATGGAAGGTAGCACAACATGCTGTGACTGTGTATTGTTGTACAATAAAATCTTCAAATGTCAACTTTTAATCAGCTTTTGGGAAACTGTAAATTGAAATATCCTTCATGATCGATGGCCACACAGTTTATTCAGTAAGTGAAAGTACTTGTAAAGTCTGTGGGAACAGGAATGTGACTTTTAAAATACTGTCGTAAGATGAAACTCCATCTGCTTCTCTTACGGATGAAATTGAGCTTTGATCAAATGGACCAACGTTTGCAAGAAATGCAAAAACAGAAACATGCAAGGACAAAATGCATTAACACGCTGTGATAACCACAGAATGAAAAAGCTGTCAAGTGTCTGCTGGTTTGAGGACAGTGTCCCACCTCCTCAGGGTCTGCAGTCCCCTCATCCTTCACTTTCTCTTTGTCGGACAGGGCCGCGCCTTCCTCTTTGTCCGCCTCCTTCTCCCCCTCTTTTCCGTTCTTTTCAAGCTTGTCTGCTGGAGCCGGGGTTGCTGCACAATGTTCGGACAAATAAACGGTTAGATTCAACTCTAACTTTATCTGGTGCCCTTTACATGGAGCGCCCCCTGCTGGATCTGGTGAGCGTGAGTGTGTGTGTATGTGTGTGTTTGGTTACCTGGCTTGGAGGTACAAGGTGTGTTGTTGTAGCTGGCTTCAGGAGTTGGCGTGGAGGTCTTCACGGCAGGAGAGGAGGCCCTGGAGGAGGTTTTGTCCATGCTGACCTCAGGCTTGAGCTCTGGAAGACTCCACCGCCCGTTGATGTGCTCAAACTCCTGGATCTGTGCACGAAAACACTCACTCAACACAAAATAAAACTCTTGGCACACACTCACTTTACCTAATACCACCTTATTTAAACTCACCACCCACATGCCCTACTCGCCTGGCACTGTATCATACATTCCCCCTGGCACAGATAGCAGATTAAGATGTCAGCAGGTTTCAACAGGTTGGACTGAAAACTGGATTGAAGGTGTTTGGATAAATTCAAGTAAACTGGCAAACTGATAGTAGTAGGTTAATCTGAACATCTTTCAAGATGTCATTTCACTAGAAAACATTTATTATTTAAAAACTATATTGTCTGTGCAGATAATTGAAATAAAGACTTCATATGGGCCTGTAGACCGCCTGCTGATACAGAGGCATTACGGGGTGGCTCTTATTGTGAAGCAGTCACAGGCCGAGCAGTGTATTTGTCAGAGGATCAGCTTTAAATATACTTCTCTATTAAAACAACATGAGTTTGTTTGGCTGCACTGTAAACAGATACACCACCTCGTTTGTTATAAATCTGACAACGTCGCAGCTCAACAAGTGTTGGCTGTAGTATTAAACCAAACACGCAAATTCAACCGGGACTGAAACCTTAAAGGATAACGACTTGCTGGTCTGACCTTCTTCTTGACGAGAGACATGACACCGATCCTCGTGAGGACAGGCTGGCGACACAAGCCCTCCCTCGGCACGCCGTCTGCGAACGTCTCGGCGCCGTCGGCCACCGGCTCGCACAAGTGACGCATAAAGAGAGACACGTAAGCTCTGGCGAAGAAGAAGAGAAACACGTTAATAATACACAGAAAGGACAGGTAGAAACTTACGTCTGAACAATTTCAAACAAAACAGTTTTTATTTACTTGAATTCTTTCTCGGTCTTTCCCCTGAGGTCTCTGACCAGCCACTGAGAGGAGAAAGCGTCCTGAGATGGCATCCCCCAGCGCATCACCGCGTTCAGGAAAGCCTTTCGCTGGCGTGTGTTAAAGCCCAGCACCTATCGATGGAAATTACAATATATATGAGATATTCCTGAGGGAGACTGGCAGTATTGGGATAGTGGAAATAGTGGCGCTCTGTAAAAATGTATCTGTGTATCGTTATTATTCTGGAAGACCTCAAGTATAAATGTCAGGATGAGAACACTTCTCGAGGCCTTGCTTGAATAAGTCTGACTGCCTAATGAGGCTAAAATAAACGTTGAATCCGTGCTTGAACATTGCAGGCCATTATAATCATTATATCACATCCACTACTATCATGATGATAAATGAGCTCGGAAGGTTCAGAGTTGCTGGAGATGGAATAACTTTGCTGCCATCTCCAATTTAAGATTGTTCGAAAAATTCAAGTTCAGCTTAAAGCAAAGCTGACAGATTCCAGGAATATCACAAAAATAATAAAAACCCACACAAAATGAAAGCAGAACTGGTTCCAGAGAGTTGTACAAACCTCAAGGTTGCCTCCGACCCTGGCCAGGAGAGGAGGCAGAGGTTTATCCTTCTCGTTCCTCAAATGGCGACGCGACTGCCTTCGACCTGCAGGTTGTAAGAAAGGAGTGTTAAAACACACACAGAGGGGGAGCGAGATGTTGCTTCTCTCTTAAGATTTACAGTTAGTTGATCGTCAGAACATCAAACAAGAATCAAAAACTTCTGAACTGTGAAGCACAAGGGGGAGGATACTCGCCAGGCGACTGTCACAACTAAATCAATTTCAACCTGTAATTCAACACAGACCCGAGTGCGTGCGTGTCTGTTACAACAGGGGGGTCTTTCTTTGCTCGTGAGCAGCACTGCTCGGTTTGATGTCTCTCTCTCTCTCTCTCTTTTTTTTAATCTCTCATTACCTTCTGGCCGATCGTCAAAGTCCTCGTCCTCCTCCTCGGAGCCCACTGAATACTCGGACTGGTTATCTGAAATGTCAGCATGCCACTCTGAAACAGCACATGGTGGTCTGTCAATAGGCCGGGCCCATTCACTTCCACTGTGCAAGCAATGACTCAAACAGAACACATATCATCTAAAATCCTACTATTTCTTCTAAAATCACAAGATTAGAGTAATTAATATAATAAATCGTTACAATAAATAAAAATACAGAATCTTGTTTTCATGCTAGAAATCACTGTTCTGCTGATACTATGGTGTGATTGATATACAGCAACTTATTAACCATTTCCACACAGTACCAGGTCCGAGCCCGGTCCCTACCTTGGTCTTCCTGTGCAGCATCGTTGTAGTTGACAGGCTTGCGGTTCCTCTTGCCTTTGCCCAGCTTGCTCGCCAGGTCCTCCTGCTGCTGCTCGTAGTGATGCCGCAGCAGTTTCTCCCAATAATCCGGATCCACGTTCTCCTCCTGTTTGATGATCTCCCGCTCGATCTCCTCGATCTGGAGCGTCAGACAAGCACATGGCGGTTTCCTCAGAGAGATGCAAGCGCACACAGACAAAGTACGGCGACAGAGCAGTGGCCCTGGTTCAAACCTCCACAGAGGTTTAGAGCCCTGCAGGTTGCAGGGAGGTTAACGAACTTGGAACATTAGCTTGAGTTTTCCGAACGTATTAAATGCGTCAGTGAATTTATGTTGCAACAAACAGATCTAATGTCTCTAACTGTCATATTACTACAACATACATACATTTTCATACTAAAAATGTCTTTACCTAATGTCCTACATACAAAACTACACCATGCGCACATCAAATGTAAGGTTAAGCCTTTTAACATTTGCAACTGGGCTGCAAGGAAACCATACGATTCAAGACAAATAGCTAACTTACAAGTAAACTTTATGGGTGTTTGGTAATTATACTGCATCTTTCCCCCACAACAATATATTTTCTTTCCTACATCATCAGTAAGTGAGGTAACCAGTACAGCAGCACCACCTTTCAGCATTTAGTAGATGAGCTTCAGCAACCAATTATTTTCATTCATCAATTAATCTGCTGAGTATTGTCTTGATTAACCAATTCATCATCATTTATTATCAAAATTTCCCATATTCAAATTGCCTGTTTTGTCCAACAAAATATTTCGTTTAGTATCACAGGAGACGAACAAAAGCAGCAAATCATCGCATTTGAAAATCTGGAAGCTGTGAGTTATTGGCCTTTTTGTGCAAACGATTCATCAAATAATCCGCTGTTGCTCTTTTCAGCAACACATGAAATCTGTGGTTGGGCATTTATATGGTGCGTCTATCAAAAACAGACCATGGAGAGCTGGAGGACACTTTGACATGTGGACCACAGCCACCCCTATAAAAAGAGAGTTTCTCTGTGTCTACTTTATCTTCCAGTGTGTGTAACTATAGTGCCTGGAGAACAATACACTCCTCGACCACTGTTCACATTGTCAAAACACAAAGAAGTAAGGAAACGCGTGTTTAGGTACACAGTTTCTGGATTGAAAATTCAATAAAACATCCATTGTAAATGTCTAAAGAGGTCATTTTAGACATGAAAACTATGAATATATTTGCAACATCCCGGTCCCTCTCACCTTATCCTCCTCTCGGACCATGTACCGGGCCACCTTGAAGGAGCTGAGGTACTCGTTCATGTTCTGGACGTCCGAGTCGTCTGTGGCGTCTTGGCTTCGGTCCAGCAGCCTCTCGATGGCAGTGCTGTCGTAGTGGATCACGCTGCCCTCGTCCTCAACTTTATCCCTCGAGCTGTTCTTCATACCTGCCACGTGCGGAGGTGAAGCGTGGATGTGATTTGTCCGCTCTTCTTCCAGACAAAATTCACAAATACAACTTTTCTTGGCAACCAATTGTGTCATGAATAAAACCGGAACAAGCCACATTTGTCCAGATGAAAGGTCATTAAAGTGATTTCACGCAAAGAGAAGAAGCTCAAAATTCCCCCCAAAAGCCCTGATTTCCCCTGACAGAATATTCTTCTGTAGTTTAAAGTTTAGAAATAACCTCACCTTCTATTTCATCCTTGAAAAGCTCTTCGGTTCCAAACTTGAGGATGTCGTCCAGTTCCTGCTTGGTCATGGAGCCAGCTTTGGATCCCAGGCCCGGCCGGACCACCAGGTGGGTCAGCATCATCTTCCTCTTGGCCACCTGGGTGATGCGCTCCTCCACGCTGGCTCGCGTCACAAAGCGGTAGATCATCACCTTGTTGGCCTGCCCGATCCGGTGGGCTCGACTGAACGCCTGTGCAGAGAGGGATACAGCCGACGGATTAGGTTTATGTCGTTTGTGTTGATTGAGTGGTTTCTGTCCTCGGCAGCCGCCAGTCTTCAGTACCTGTATGTCATTGTGAGGGTTCCAGTCGGAGTCAAAGATGACGACCGTGTCCGCTGTGGCCAAGTTGATGCCTAAACCTCCCGCTCTGGTGGAGAGCAGGAAACAAAACTGACAAGCACCAGGAGCTGCAGGCAGACGGACACAGAGAGTAATATATGACAGGCGGTAATATTATTGTCATCTTTATAATACAGGTTTTGCTTCAGTGGATATTGAGGTTTCTGATATTATGCCTCTTTTGTAAATCCAGCACCACATTGTATTTTGTTGTTATTTATTTGATTCATGATGTTCCCCTCATGATTGTTGTTAGTGGGGTCTCCTTTATGCAGTGTTGTCTTGTCATGCTGTATTCTTCTTTGTTCATACTTTGAATATTTGTATCTTTTCAAATATTCACCAATAGAGGTCAACAAAGGTCAACTGAGAACTGCGATGACTGTATGCAGTATCTCACCATTGAAGCGGTCAATGGCCTCTTGTCTCAGCGCTCCTGTGACGCCACCGTCAATTCTTTCATACTTGTAACCTTCATGGTCCAAGAAATCTTCCAGCAAGTCCAGCATCTTAGTCATCTGTGGATGGAGGAGAGACAGAAAGCCGGTCACACCCTCGATCGACCACGCACAGTCTGCTGCCGAGCCTTCTGGAGGTGGCACGGGACGAGTTTAACACCTGTGAAGGGGGGGGGGGGGGTCCATCTGGTGTGTGTGTGTGTGTCCATGTGAGTGTGTACCTGTGAGAACACCAGCACTCTGTGCCCCTGCTCTTTCAGTTTCCTCAGCATCTTCTGCAACAGCGTCAGTTTCCCAGAGGCCTTTGTGAGGGCCGACCCCTCGTAAGCACCGTTGGGAGTTTTTTGGGCTTCCTACACACACACACACACACACACACACACACACACACACACACACAAAGTAATTAATAGTACACATGGAGTCTCTATATATGATGTGACCTGCGGCATTATGTGATGTGTGTGCGTGTGTGTTTTCTCACCATGGAGGCGACAGGGAAGAGGTAGGGGTGGTTGCAGCACTTCTTTAGGTCCATCATGATGTTGAGCAAGGAGACCTGGTTTCCTCCGCCTTTCGAGTTTAGAGCCTCAAAGTTCTTGGTCAGAATCAGCTTGTAGTATTTTCTGTGTCCAAAAAGTTTCATTTCCATTAAATCCATGAATTATTGTCCATTTCTAATATGTTATTATACTTTCATTGACAGATAGACGTTTTTCAGCTCAGCAGTTTGACTTTTCAGAATTCAAATAATCACTCAATCAATCGTTATTTATATAAGAAAACATGTCAGTAAATCACTTCTAGTTTAAAACTGGCCCTATAACAATAATACACATTAAAATACAGTCGCTGAAGAGATGTTGACGATGGTTAAATGTTGCCTACATGTCTTTTATACCCAATTTTACCCAGATTTAACCCAGAAGTCCAGATGTTGTGACCTGCAAAAACAACCCCCATGCTTACTGGGAATTTGAAAAGTGCTACAGTCCTCCACTGTTGACCACAGTGCCTTGTTTACAAGAAATGTGGGCTAAGTGGTCACTGACGTAGCTAGAAGGGAACATTCCCCAGTTCTTCCCAGTTAAGGGCCTACAGCCACACTTCCCCCTGCACCCTCCCGTGTGTCTCATACTTCTGCATAGGGCTCAGCTCCACCCTGACAATCAGCTCGGTCTTGGCGGGCATGTTCTTGAAGACGTCGGCCTTCAGCCTCCGCAGCATGTGAGGCCCCAGCAGGTCATGGAGCTTCTTGATCTGGTCCTCCTTGGAGATGTCAGCAAACTCTTCCAGGAAGCCCTCGAGGTTACTGCACAGAGACATGGACTGGGTGAAGGACTGGTAACAATCAGTCTTTAGCAGGATAAATAAAGATTACTTGAATATCGGTAAAACTGAGTTCTTGAAAAAGGAAAGAACGAAGTCCAGTATTTTATAGAAATACATTCATTTTGCAGACTTTTTAACAATTACTGGTGTGTGTGTGTGTGTGTGTGCGTGTGTGTGTGTGTGTGTGTGTGTGTGTGTGTGTGTGTGTGTACACGTGTGTGACAAGTCCTACTTGAAGCGGTTGGGTGTGAGGAAGTTGAGCAGGTGAAACAGCTCCTCCAGGTTGTTCTGGAGAGGAGTTCCTGTCAGCAGCAGCTTGTGGTCGATCTTATAGTCGTTCAGACGCCTGAAAAACTGCAAACACAAGAAAAGTGAAGCTCTGTATCAGACACATGCAAGTATTTTTATAGACAACAATATTATTGGATGTATTATGATACTGTATGTAAAGGCCTTACTACATCAGACAAACAAAGAAAAACCTATTTCATTTATCTATTGTCATTGTGGCTGTCATTATCAGTGTAATTCTCATTTTATAATAATTGTTTATATATATATATATATATATATATATATATATATATATATATATATATATAGAGAGAGAGAGAGAGAGAGAGAGGGAGAGAGAGAGAGAGAGAGAGAGAGACAGAGAGAGAGAGAGAGAGAGATTGAGAGTTGATACATATA
>JAVQJL010010413.1:0-11330 GCA_036024295.1 Nannoperca obscura | reverse complement strand
TTTGAGTATTGTTGATTTTGGGGGGTGGTTACTTTTTGAGAGGCTCTGCCTGAGGTGGGTACTAGAAAACCTTTACCATGCGACTGCCTTAAAGACATGTTTTTAAATGTAATTAATATTAATTAGATGTTTTAGGTAAGTAATGTAAACCAGATGTGGTCAGGCTGGTATGACGGCATTTCGATCACTATACATTTTGTGTGCATGTGTGTTTTACCTTTCCTTTATATCCAGATACAGATCACATGTTAATGCCAGGTGGACATGCACCATCCAACCAACAGCTTCAAAATGGTCTTATAAACATGTTGTAGCTTCCAGTCTTTGTGTTAAGCTAGGCCAAACATGTCTTGGACCATTCCTTGTATGGAGCACATCCATAGTACATTATCTCTTCATATAAGTGTAAAATGTTTTCCTTTAAAACCATCCAACCTTAGCTTGAGATATATATATTCCGTCAGAAAGGGGCTTGAGTGTGTAGTTGGTTTATGTTAATGTTCAAGCTAAGCAGTAAAACATAGCCTAAATGTCACAGAAGAACTTAAGAGAGAAAGGTGGCTAACTCGAAGCTTGTATGTTCATGCTGGCAACATTTCTGCTTCGCAAGCAAACTGGTATGTCTCATTTGCTTTTACCACTGCCGTGTGCAAAGGCTCCAATATAGTCAAGATATCGCCCAGCTATTTACACTGCACGTCAACATGCAGTCAATTTTCCAACAGTGTCACATGACCGGTTGCTTTTTTAATGTATGTCTTGAATTTGTATGTTATAATATAGTGAATCATTAAGACTGGAAGCTGTAAAACAAAGTTGAAGCTGATTTTTTTTTATTACATTGTTTTTGTGACATACCTCCTGCGTAATAAGGAGAAGTTCTGCTTTACGAGCATTTAAAATAACAACGATCTATTTTGATACTAAAACCATTACATTAACCAACCACAGGTATAAATAATACAATTTATTCTATTAGTGCTGTTTGACTACAGCAGGTCTCTAATGACGGTGTATGTATAGACATTTGATTTGGATGCTGTGCTCGGCAGCATTTGCTCGTTCTGTTCTGCACAATTAGTTTTATAGCTACTATGTTGCTGCCTGGATAAATTGCTAATAAGTAATCCACAGCAAGCTCCGTTAAACCTTGTAACCAACTGGCTAATGCACAGTGTTGAAGGTGGAAGTGGAAGTGGAGTGTCTGAAAGCTGGAAAATCGTAGTTTGGTGCCACTTTGAACAGGCTTCACAGCAGCAGGTGGCTTTGCAGGTTGCTTGAGTCCTAATCATCGATAGGTGACTTATGTTGCCACCACACCAGCACATTTATTTGTCAAGGGACTTGTTTTCTCCTACTTTCTCTTCCTCTTTTTCAGTTTTTCAGTTTGTCAAATGCATTCTGTCAGAACCTCTAAACCATCACATTTTTGGTGAACTTATGAAAGTCGTGCTTCCTGAAGTAGGCATAGTATTACATAGGCATAGCATATAGTTACTGTCATATAGTACTTAATTTTACTTATCCATCCAGGCAAATGTCAAATGCTGTGTGCCACTCTTTGTATTTGAATGTGTGAAACATCAGTCATTGCACTTGTCTTCTGAAAGCGTTTAATATGCTAATTAGAAGTATAAAGAGATTAATTGTCTTTAATCATTAAACATTATATTTTGCCACTATTTTGAATCCCAGGGAGATCCAACATAGACATAATACAATCTTGGTCTTCATTCTGTCTTTATTCTACAGCAAAAGTCATTTCCATTCATAACTTTTGCTGTAGCCACTGTTTTCTGCCCAGTTGTCATGTGCCTTTGCTTTGGTTTAGCATCTCAGGTGAACGCTTTGTGTAACAGCCAAAAGTTACAGTTTATATTATCTTAAGTGCTGGTTGTACGAGTGCTCATAACGAATGTCCCAGTGAGTTTTAGAATATCAATGAAAAGGACGGGCCTTTTCTGATAGTAGAGAGATAGGAAGCTTGTGAAAGGTAAATATGTATTGTGGACAATAACTTCCTGTCAAACAAACACCTTTGTTTCATGAGCGGTGCTGTGAAAGAGTAATGCTTGAAGTCGTGCATGCTTTAAATTTGCCCGATTTGTCCAAACTAAATCGTTTCATTGGGTATGCAAACGTTGCCGGAATTCTGTCAGACTCATCACTGCAAATAGTATAAACTGGCTCTAATACGATAAGTCACATGGTAAGCTCTTAAACACAAGTAAACACTTGGACATCACCGTAGTTTATGACCACGCTCTCACTCTTGGTTTGATAATATTTAAATCACTTTTCCCACACACTCTGCCTTGTTCGTTACACTGCAGCAACCACATGCAATATGTGCATGTTATTTTTGGTTTACAGTAGTTTCTATCAAACAATATAAATACATGTCGTGATGCAGAATGAGATTGCTGTTTTTTTTTGTTTTCCCTGTGGCCTTTTTATTAATGAATTTGAGAAAAAAACTCTGTCCTTAGGAAACATGGTTATTAAGATCTAATCCCCAAATCCAATTATTTAAACTGTCCGCAGTACAATCTTCAAGCTCGGCCTTTGTAGGCACTGACTAGTCAACTAATCATTCACACAACTCGCAGAGTAGGTGACGTTGAAAATGCTGACTTCTGTGCATTTAAAATAAGCCAGTTTACCTAATTAACAGTAATATAGAGCATTAATGAGCCTTTGTACTGATTTGTAATGAGAATCTAAGGTACATTAAAGAACAAAAATGACAGCAAACACTGTCTCATACTCACTGTTGGGTCCTATGTTATATACAGTATTTTTTAACTGTATTGACACAACTAATGCTGAAGTATTCTCAGCTAAGAACACACATTGGCCGGTTTGAATCGGACGGATTACTGAAGCACCTGTTGCTTGCTTCCTGAACAGAAGTACCACTTAAGATTAGCCTCCAGAATTTAAAAGCTTAAATAGTTTTACATTTGGAGAAACAGCAAGCTAATGTTATGGTAATGTAATGCATCTTGAATTTTGAGGCTGGGACTGAGCTCTGAGAAAATGAACAAAATGATTAGATATGGACCACCGTCTTGATAGGTGTGACCAGCAGCTAGTACAGTTCTGTCTTTTCCCTAACATCTTCTAAAAACATTGCGCTACAGGGTGTCCTTGTGACTCTAAGATGAAGCGTAGACCCTGTAATTGTAATATCACAGACAAACCCAATCCAGGACCTCACATATTCTCTATGTGAATGTTTTCGGTCCATTTCTGCTTTGATCCCTTATCAACATTCATTCAAACAAAGACACATATGCCACATTTCAACTACCTGCCTAATATTGTGTAGGTCCCCCTTTTGCCGCCAAACCAGCCCTTACTTGTAGAAGCAGAGACTCCACTAGACCTCTGAAGGTGTGCTGTGGTATCTGGCACCAAGACGTTAGCAGCAGCTCCTTTAAGTCCTGCATGTTGCGAGGTGGGGCCTCCATGGATCATACTTGTTTGTCCAGCACATCCCACAGATGCTCAATTGAAGATCTGGGGAGTTTGGAGGCCAAATCAACACCTTGAACTCCTTGTAGCGTTCCTCAAACCATTTGCAGTGTGGTAGGGCCCATTATCCTGCTGAAAGAGGCCACTGCCGTTAGGGAATACCGTTTCCATGCAGGGATGTACTTGGTCTGCAGCAATGTTTAGGTAGGTGGTATCAAAGTCACATCCACCTGAATGGCAGGACCCACGGTTTCCCAACAGAACATTGTCCAAAGCATCACACTGCCTCTACCGGCTTGCCTTTTTCCCATAGTGCATCCTGGTTCTATGTCTTCCCCAGGTAAGCAACGCACACTCGCCCGGCCATCCACATGATGTAAAAAAAAAAAAAAAAAATCCATTGACCAGGCCATCTTCTTCCATTTCTTTGTGGTCCAGTTCTGATGCTCACGTGCACAATGTAGGCGCTTTCGGCAGTGGTCAGCACTGACCGGTCTGTGGCCACGCAACCCCATACGCAACAAACTGCGATGAACTGTGTGTTCTGACAACTTTATATCAGAACCAGCATGAACGTTTTCAGTAATTTGAGCTACAGTAGCTTTTCTGTTGGATCGGACCATGCGGTCCAGCCTCTGTTCCCTACCCGCATCAGTGAACCTGTTGCCGGTTCACCGGTTTTCCTTCCATGGACCACTTTTGGTAGATACTGACCACTGCAGACCGGGACCGCCCCACAAGAGCTGCAGTTTTGGAGATTCTCTGAGTCGTCTAGCCATCACAATTTGGCCCTTGTCAGTGGTCATAATGTTATGGCTGATCGGTGCTAGGGCCTCAGACTTGACTAATCTGTTTCCATGTGTATAATCTGGTGAGATAGTATAGTAAGATATTATTGCTGGACAGTCAAACTTAAATATCCATGCCTCTCAGGGGGCAGCATTTGCAAAAGTCTTTATTGTGGCCTGGTGACCTGGCCCTTAGTGGTCAAGTCATGTATGCAACTGGCTCGATGGAGGACGGTATTGGAATTGTGTTATTGAAATCCTACTCTGTCAGTGAACAAGGACGTTTTATGGCACTTTGGGCCGCCATCCAGCCCTCAACAGTCCGGGATTGTATTTTGTTTTTAAATGTTCCATTCATCTATCTCACCCATGTTCTACAGGCTTCTGTGCGCAGAATTCAGACGAAGCAGTTAGATACTAGAATATGAATTAGGGCTGTGGTAGATTAAACTAGCTGTCTGTCTGTCTGTCTGTCTGCTTGCTGTGTTGACAGTGAGGCAGTGACATCATTAGTGTCTCTGTAGAACAACAATTAAAAAAAAAATTTTTAAATCACTTTCTTAACACTTGACATACAAATGGTCTAGGTTAGAACAAACACTTGAATAGGGTGTCATATTTGGATCGGTCATATTGTTAGACATTTTTTATGACCTATAACTTGGGTCAGGCTCCATTGTCATGTGAGGTATCTGTAAAGATAATGCCTGCTGAGTGTGTTTTTCATTCATTAAGTAGAGGCCTGTATTGGATAAACAAGACCGGGGCAAAGCTACATGATGCAGTATTGTCCCGGTGTCCTGTTTCCACAGTGAACTACATGTTACCCTTTCCCTCCTAGACACCCTGTAGTCTTCCCTGTGCTATTGAATGAATGAAAGAGACGGGGGAATCTTGCTTGTTTTCCCCCCTCAGCATCACAATGAAAACTGTGAATTCATGTCTCACATGCGCACCAGAATGAAAAATGATTTGGAGTGCTAAGTCTTTTTATGCAAGGGCTGTTCTCTCTGTCAGTACTTGGAAGAAAACTATATGCGGCCCAGCGATACTCTGAAACTGAAACGGTATTCACTGCATGCCAGCAGAAAAGGGCAGATTTTAGTGGCAGGGCCCGATATTTCTACACAATCTACACTCATAGTACTTTCTTCAGTGCCGTGTAAGCAGTTATTATCCAGATGAATTTACATTTTCTGACCAAACAAAAATACATTACCTCTTGAGCCCCTGTCCATACCATGATAGTGTTTATTATGTTAACCTCCATGTTCTTATCAATGTAACGTAAACAAAGATTTCAGTGATGATTTCTTTTTTTTGATTCCATCAAATCACACTTCTGAAATAAATGTGAACTGAAATGCAGCCTGCATGATACAGGATTTTGCCAGAAGAAAACCATTTATATATGCAGTTGTGGTAGAGTTGGAAACATGTTTGCTTTTGAAAAGATGACCCAGAGCTCTAAATCAAACTTAAAGTAAAAATGTTTATTAAAGTGTAGTGGAAAAAATAGCAGAAAATGGTAGATATTGATTCAACTCAATTGTTTCTTGTTTTTTTTTAGAAGCGTCTTACAGTTTAACAAATATCTTAAGTGTCAAGTGGCAGCAGCCAACTCACTAGTCTTCCTTTTTGCTAAGATGGTTTTCCTGTGTGGAGTATCAGTTATAATGACTTGCCCTCTGCCTCTGCTGTTTCTTCTGTATACCAAAGCGCTGGCTCTCTTGTCTCTCATTTAAACAGTCAACAACTTGCTCCATAATGAGCAGTAAATTCTAACAGCAACTAAACAACCAACCCATGTGGAATTTATGAGGCTGTTGATAAAAGAAATAACGTAAAGAAATATTTGTGATAAGGGTCCCTTAAATTAGTGGAGCGGGGTTTGTACGGAGCGTAACATTTTACAGTTTGAAAATAAACGTGTTCTGACCAGAGGGCAAAGTAGTTATTTAATAGACTATTTATTAACTACCTCAAACACATATTTGGCATTTCTTGTTAACAAACAGCCGACATATTCATCGATATATCTGCAAGCTAATATTGACTGATATTCTACCGATAACTCTACTGTTTTGTAACCTATAAAATATGATGCATTGCATCGTGGGATTGTTAGCATATCTTGTGTACATGCCTTAGATCGAGTTTTTTATTTTGATCCTATTGTGAGATGTTTTTAGGGCATTATAGTGAATACAGACACTCAAATAAAATGTTGGAGGGTGAATGTAGTGCACTAAGTAGCAAAATAGGGACAGCCCATGATTTGTTTACATCACTGTAAAACAATATCGCTGTCTTCACTTGGTTGAATGGACCTGTTAAGTCATGCAAACGGATATGCTGATGGCAAATAGATTACTGTGTTAGATGCATTGATGCCTTTTAGGACGCTGCTGAAATTCGGGGGAGCTAAACTGCAGACTAATAACAGCGTTGATGCCTCCACACAGGTGGAGCAGCGATGATGATATTACTGGGTTCTCTGGTATTGTTGTTTTAAATTCCGGCCTGCATTCCTCACCCACGGCCAGAGAGGTTGACAGGAGACAGACACATCCAGATTGGGGTCAAATCTGCACCTCTCAACTGAAGGCAGGCACTTCACAATGCCAGCCTTGTCTTTGCCCCAGAAAAAGGCCTGCATTATAAGGTTGCATGTCAAGTCTACGCTATGTCAAGGCCCCAGAACGGTGATATGGGAACAATTTGGTGCTTAGATGCAGCATCCTCCTGCAAACTAGAAGCCTGATATCACATTTTGTCTGAACAGCGAGATGGCTTGATGCTGAAATTTCAGGATTAGTCAGATGCGTAATCTTACATCCTCTTGTTTCAGAGAGCCCAGAAAATCTGTGACTGATTAACAGACTAAAACAGAGCTGGATAAGCAAAGATGTTAAGCCATGTTCATCCTTCATCAAGAAAGTATAGTTCCTCTTTCCTAGACCAGAACCAAGACGCTAGCCACGTTCATTCTGAAGTGTGTATGGATTCTCTTTTTAACAGCAACCCTAAGCTGAGGACTTGCATTATGATGTCCTTTATCAGCTCCTTTTTCTATTTCTTTTCTGTTTATTCTGTCACACAAAACACAACATGCACTGATCACACAGGGAGGTTGTAGGTCGAGAGTCATTTTATTAACAAGGTAACAAGGACAATTCACTTTGTACTCCAGTATTTTCAGTAGTCTACAGATTACTTGCAGTGAGCAGTATAACAAAAATACATTAGGACAATTAGAAATACATTTTACAAAGTTGCATTCTTACAATAAGATTCTAGAGCTTTTTAAAATAAAATCTGTATGATTCTCATTTTCCAAACTATGTGGGAGCTCCCAAATTACATCAATAGGCCTAATCAAAATGTAGAAAACCATGCCACTGTTGTGAGCTGAGACCACCTTCCTTTGTAGACAGTTTCCAATGTACCGTATGGACCGCATTTCATTTTTTTATATTCATAATCGATAGCTTGTTTTTCCCCAGTTCATTTTTTTCTTTTTTTATGCATAAAAATTTGCAATTCTTATTTCACTATCGAATTGTTTCACTCTCTTTTCTTTGCTGCTTTCTTGTGTGTAATGAGGCCCACTGATCTCAGGGGAACAGAAATATGTTCAGCTCTGTATAAAAAAAAAAAAAAAAACTGCAGCATCGTCACATAGCGTGGAGTATCAGTGTTTGTGTGGTGTTTTGGAAATGTCTTCTCATTGTATTAGATGTTCTCTTAATGATAGTCTTAAAGTAAACTGTACACACACACACACATATATATTAGTGCTGGGAAACGATACAAAATTTTAATCACATTACATTTTTTCTGCGATTAATCACATTGCACACAAAAGTGCAACAACATTTGGTTTGAAAACACTTTAAACAAATAAGGTGCTTTTTAACAGTAGTATGCATGTGAATGCAGCTCCCGCTGTTCATCAATATAATGCACTGTAACTCCGAGGTAACTATGGTTACCCAGCGATGTCCAGTAGTCTCCAGTGAGAGCAACAGTTGCTGGACGTTGTAACGCCGTCGCTTTTGTAGTCCTCTCCTTTTCATACAACTTGTGTGTTCTTCTTCTGATGGTGCGTCTTCATACGTGCCGTCATTCGTTGCGATCCTAAGAACATTCCTCAGACCGACTTCTTCAACAACACTAATCGGCCTGCGTTTTGTAGATATCCACTTCTCCCACACACTCCATCCAACGATGAGCAGTGAGCAACAGACTTTCAAAATAATAATTTTAAAAACTGCGTTAATGTGCAATAAAATAATTGTCGCTGTTAATTAATGAATGCGCTAACGCAATAATAACGCGTTAACTTTCCCAGCCCTAATATATATTTTTTTTTTTTAAATAGAATGCACAGGTCAGTTGGCTAGTGTATAAAATGAATACAGCTCAATAAGTTACGTTTCTCATATACATACTAGATATTAATTGCTGATGTCAGTTTTGGCAGTTTTTTTCTTGCCATATTTGGAGAGATTCAAAGTATTGCTAATAAAATTGTTTCAACCAATGTGAGATTGCAAAGTGCAGCATTTGAAATGATTGACTGAATTTACAGTTTGCGTACGTGTATCCATTTATTTTCCGCAGCGTAGTGGTATACAACATTATTTCCAGAGAACTTTGCGACTGTGATCTGTTCTGATTTCAAACTGATGGGTTGTACATCTGAGCTGATTATAGAGTAGAATCCAGTAGGAAAATGACTACCTTTATTACAAGGGAAAGGGATACTCGTACACAACGTTAAACAAATCCATGGGTAGAAAACTCCCCACTATCAAGCTTGGAAACCACATCATGCAGGGTAAAATGGCAGAGGGACAGATTTTCCTCTTTCAACAAAAGATCAGGGAGACTTATCAAACATTAAATGACATACTGAAAAAACATTTAATTGATCTGACACACAACGGGAAGTAACAGCACATCAGATGGGGATTGAATTCAAACAGCAAATGTGTTTTCACCAGCCGCAGCTTGTAATGAATCAGCAGTGTGTTCAAAAATAAAACGGTTCTGTTTTTTTTTTGGGGGGGGGCAAGTCACTGTTGGCTGACTGGCTTCAGTGCAACTTACAATATGTAAAAGATTCTGTTTAGGGCCAACAAAAGGAGAAAGCACCAGATTAACAAGGGCTTGAAGGCTTAGTGTTTTCATAATATAACGTGTGTTTTTAAAGTCTGATTTACTTTCCTGCTGTTTATGTGATGTTTGAAATAGAATACATATAGTTATTGTAATGTCAGTATGAAGACTGTTATGGTTATGGAAGCTGTGTTTTGTGGTTAAGCAGCCTATAACACTGTACTTTTGTCTACAGTATCACACAATACGTAATATGCGTTTAAAAAAAAAATTGTTTGACCACGTAGACGTTTGTGTTGAGTCTCATGTTTGTATTCCCCTCTCCCTCCTCTTCAGGGCGTACTCCCTAGTTGACTCCAGCCAGGTGTCCACCTTCCTCATCTCCATCCTTCTCATCGTCTATGGCAGCTTCAGGTGAGTGTCACTTTAGCTGTCAAGTCAATAGTGGACAATTAAAACGTATTTTTATGTCATTGTAAAAGAAAATCTGTTTGGAAAGGGCACAGTTCAATAAAACCTCAATTGCCCAAAAAGGTTTTTCCTTTCGCTTGAGTTTTGGTTTTGGTTTTCGCCTTTTGACGAAAACAAGTTGATGCACTAAACAGGATATGCAAGCCTTTGCTGAATAACTTCCGACATATACAATATTTAACCCATATGACTAATCAGCTGTTTCTACTTAACTGTTTCACAGTCATTTGTCTTCATCTCCGGACAGCATGATACATGGCCAAGGCTTCTGACAAAAAGCTTTGCAATGAGCTTAGTTTATTCGTGCTGAACCAGTTAATGGAAATATGCCTAATTTGCATTTCTGTTTTAGCGACACATCAAAAGTTTGCTTAAGAACTAAAGAAAGGATGCTGTGTTTGATTTGTTGCGGTGAATATGTGAAAATTGTTAGTGTGTGTCTTCTGGTTACTGTGAGTGAAAAACACTTGTAGCAGCACCGTTAGCCTCTTTTTACAAGAGTGTGTTACCAAGTGTAGTGAACACTAGGCGTAATGGGATTTTGGTGCATTTTGTGCATAAAAAGAATCTACAGTCCTGCACCTAATGGTGTTTTGCAGTTGCAGTAGGATAATAGACCATGATGTACCTGCAGCATGGGGCTTAAACATCACTCAAGCTTCTTGTCATCGTCTCATGTATGCCCTCTTCTTCTCCAGTGGTTTAATGGCACTGGAGAATTATCACCACCAACTGTTTATCTCGATGTGTCCAACCCCCAACATTTCACATAACAGCAGTGTATTAAAACAAGCATAAATCTGCATTTCCTTTTGCCGATTTTGTAGAAATTCTGTTCAAATGTATGCTACGTTTGGATGGACATATACAGTGACATTTAAGGATTCTACTCTTTGCTCTCTGAGTGAGGTGTTTTCTAGTCATAGGCCTTTTACACAGGAGACATTTTGACATGTCATAGAGGAGTAGCACTGTTAATAATAACATTAACAATGACTCTGTTCAGAAGTGGCCCAGTAAGTCATGGCAGTGTGACATTGAGGCAGCATGAACAATACCAGGACCCTGAAACTGAAGCACCTAAATACAATCCAGCAATAATTGTGTTATTTACACCTGTGCTTTTATTACTGTGACATGTCAAACTGTCTTCAGCGACAAACCTTTTGTAAACTGGAAATGGAGGGGAAATAATGTGGGTGTTTTTTTATAAGCTTATATATTTCCAACATTTTTTTATGACTCTGTTCAAGACTGTTGAAGTCAGATGTAAGCAGGACAAATATATATGTATCTATATATATATATATATATATATATATATATATATATCTATATATATATATATCTCTATATATATCTACACTACCGTTCAAAAGTTTGGGGTCACCCAAACAATTTTGTGTTTTCCATGAAAAGTCACACTTATTCACCACCATACGTTGTGAAATGAATAGAAAATAGAGTCAA
>JAVQJL010010403.1:0-23114 GCA_036024295.1 Nannoperca obscura | reverse complement strand
AGAGGGGGGGGGGGGGAGTCGTGAGGGGAGGGGAGTGAGGCAGAGCAGCGGATAGATAGGCAGTGCATTTTACTACTACTACTATTCACCCAAGTGGAAGTAAACCTCTAGTAAATGGGCAGAGAAGGGGAGGTGAGCTGGCATGACTGCACCTCTGTCTGTCTGTCTGTCTGTCTCAGCCGGGGTAATGTGCTACTGTGGGATTTTGGTGACGTGAATCTTCATATGTGAGCACGCTCTCGAATACCTGACGTTGTAATTCAGTGTAGCCGATGGCTACAGATTGTAGCCATGTAAACATAGTTTAGCTAACTAGCAATTAGCCTGTATACAAACATATTTCTTGCAAGCACACAGTCCTCTTATCCCCCCCCCCCCACATACATACATGTAATGACATGCTGAAATGAATACGGCCTAATGCAACAGCCCTGCTATAAGTCCCACCTTCGTGAAGTTTATATATTCTGTTTTAGTTGTTTATTCAATTGTGGGGTCATTTTGGAGGCTGCAGTTTGTGGTGCATTGTACTGCATCGCTGTTTCTCATATTTAGTCTACTCTCAGTGATATAAATGGGACACAATACTAGAAACACCTCAAAATAATGCAATATGGTTCAACTGCACCACAAACTACAGCCTCTAAACATGTACACATAAATATACACAGTTTATTAAGTTCACCGAGCTAAAGGTATTTCAGTCGAATACATCAATCATGCATTAAATCCTGTCTTGAAACTGTTTTAAAGAGGTGTTCATTCAACTTTATGGTCATTTTGGAGGCTGCAGTTTGTGGAGCTATTGACTCGTATTGAGTTACCTTGAGTTGTGTTTCTAATATTTTGTAGACTAGATATTAGAAACACCTCTCAGTAGAGGGGCCCTCAGAGAAACATGAGCTGTGGGCCCCTATTGAGCCTCACACGCTCGCATTCTCCCCCAAACCCATTGAGCCCAGAGCCCCAGAAACCAATCAGTATACCCAAATTATCTTGCGATTATTTAATTTAAAAAAAATTCCTTCAATGGTAAAGTTATTGTAGTAGATTTCGATAAAGGGCCCCTCTGTAAGACAGGGCCTCGAGATTAGGTTATATGCGAGACCCATTAGGTCTTTCCCATTGGTGTATATTTCCAAACAAAAATGACCACAAGGTAACTGCCACACAGACAACCTTTGGTCTTAGCAGTTGTCCGCTTTGCCCAGTTGGTAATCCAGCCTTGAGAAACACCAAAACACAATTCAACAGCACCACAAACTGAAGCCTCCAAAATGACGAAGGAAAGTTGAATCAGCAAAAACAGTTTCAACCACAAAAAAAAGAACATTATCACATTCATGAAGGTGGCATTTATAGCAGTGCTGTTGTGTTAGCCTGCACTGACTTTAGCTATGTGTACCTAATAAACTGGCATGAGTGAATACTGGGCGGACACATTAACAGGGATACCTGTACACTGCAGCCTCAAGCAAACTAGTTCAACAGCCCTGCAAAACAAATCTTTCTTTTGAGTAGTTTACAATGTGAGGCGTTGATATTGAGACTGTTTTAGAGAGGTGTTGACAAAGCTCTACGGCAATTTTTAGGTCATAGTTTGTGGTATTTTATGTTTGATTGTTATGCACTTTAATGTCAGGTGTTCAGGTTATTCTGTAAAGCAATCCAGTAGGCAACCAAGCTTAAAAAGTTACCATAACGCTAAATGTACTTATTGTAACGCTAATGTTCTGGATACCACAGACCTTAAACGGCTCTAAAACTTTGTTTTATCAGCGTGACACTTCCTGACTTTTTCTATTTTTATGAGAATTGCCTATAAACCTGATTTTCATATGCAATATATCTGTATTTGTGTTGCCTTTTTACACAGAACTACCCTAAACCCAAATAAACCTATTTTAATTTCTGATAATAACTGCTCATAAGCGGACCAACGGGGAGTTTATCCTCACTCAGGCATAATTGACCTTAAATGTGGGATAATACAAAGACATAGACATTTCTGTGTCTGTGAATGACCTTTTTGCCGACCAAAATGGGGATGGCATGGTGAGGCGTTACATATTTAATAATGTCTATACTTTCTACCATATTTGGAATTTATTGCAGGTGTTCCTGTATTTGCGTCCACAAAAAAGCCCAAACAAATACCCTCTTCCAGTTTAATAATGCCCTTGGACACAAAATCCAGGGTAATTTCTGTTTTGTGTGACCTCGTCACCCAGCGTCCGTTTAACTTTTGCACACAAACAAAGTAGTCACAAATAACTCACTCTTACCTACAAACTGTATACATAATAAATAGATGTCGAAACACTGTTATTTTATCATTAAACAGAAGTTTTATTTTTAGGTTAGGTTAGGTTAGGTTTTTATCTTTACCCTCACTATATGCATTGTCCAGACCTAACTGTCTGACCCTTTTCATTTTAACTATGGTGGGAGGACCACGCTGCCCCTTTATGTGGGTTGGAGTCTATTCTGCATTAACTATTATTGTATAACTAGTCATTATGTAATTACAATATTGTATAACTCCTTTCGTTTTTCTGTGTTCCTCTAGTGTGTGTGCCCCCACTACCTGCATTAGGTTGTGATGACCCACACTACTTCCAAATGTTTCTGTGACCCTCCCCAATCCTGACTCCTAACCTCTAATCCCTGACCTTTGACCCCCACTATGGGCAGTGTTGGCAGTGGGGTGGCAGGAGAGCAGGAGTTTGCCATGAAGTCTGTGGGCACGAGGACCACCCTGCCCCGGGCCCCTCCTCTCTCTCGCCGTTGCCCTGCCGACCGCAGCTGCAGCGCAGAGCGGCTTCCCCGCCCCCCGGCGACTATATCAGACGGGACGGCTTCTAGCGATGAACGAGGGAGTGTTAGTATCGGGACTGGGACCTGTACCGGGACTGACCGGCCCACCGAAACAGCCTCCTCCACCAACACTGAATGTACCATGACAGCCCCGTCCAACAACAACCAGTTGGAGTGTGGCAACGGAGCGGGCAGGCGGGAAAGGGAGTGGGAGAGGGAGAGGGAGAGACAGCGTGAGAGGGGGAGAGACAGGGACAGGGATCGAGACTGGGACCGGGAGAGGCTAGAGAGGGAGCGAGAGAGGGAGAGGAACCGGGAGAGGGAGCGGGAACGAGTGGAGAGGGAGAGGCTGGAGCGAGAGAGGGAGCGGGAGAGGGAGAGAGCCAGAGAGAGGGAAAGAGAGAGAATTGAGAGGGAGAAGATCGAAAGGGAGAGGGAGCGAGAGAGGGAAAGGGAGAGGGAGAGGGAGAGAGAGAGGCTGGATAACGAGAGGATGGAAAGAGAGAGAGAGAGGGAAATGCAGGCGGTAGGTTTAGATGTTTGTGGGAACATTGTGGGCCGAGGAGCAAGCGAGAAGACCAGCGTTGGCATGAACACACACCACCACAGAGAGATGGCAGCCGGCAGAACTGACAGTGAGAACAATCCAGGCAGCCATAACCCACCAAACCACAACCCACCCAAGATCCTGCCAGTGTCGGGAAAACTGGAGCAGGTACTTCAAGATTGAGGACAGATGTTCTCAACCTGGGGCTCAGCAACCTTACAGTGTGTTGTAAAATGAATGTGAGGGGTCACAAGATGATTACCTAAATAGGAAATAGTGAAAAACTAAATCATTTTTTATAGTTTTTTTTATCTGTCTTTCCTACTTAGGCCTTTAAATGGTATAGAAATCAAACCGTCTCAGCTCATAGATGTGCAGCCTGTGACAAGGGGTCACAAACAGAAACGTTTTGGACTCTACTGCCAGGGTGGAAAACATATTTGCATTTCAAACTTTTAAACGATAGGTCTTAATTCAAAACTCACATGCATGCTGAAAGAGTTATTGGGCGCTGTAATCATTCCTCCTCTCACTGCTGGTAATTGAGGGGGGACAAGGGTCCTTATTCCTTAACCAAAGTTATTGTGAGGCTTCAGCAGTAGCAGCAGAGTTACACAAATCAAATGGGCATCTTGCAAGTCTTTTTTATTATAAAATATACTATTTCCGTTGATATCCCTCCACTGCAGTTCAGCAAGCAAATGGTGTCCAAACAAAAGGGGGATTTCATACTCCAAAGACTGTAACTTTGGAAGATTGCCACTTTATTTAGTCCATCTAAGACTGCTGAAGCTACGTGTTAGCTTTGGCTGAACTGTAAACCTCATCCCCAGTCTCTTACACTGGAGTCACGATAGGAAAAGGGATCACCTCACTGCCAGTATGGATAGAAGGAACGATTATAGTCAGTAAAAACAGTTCATAGACATGTCAGTATGGTATTAAGTTAGACTTGAAAAAATCTAAAACCCACCCTTTAAAAAAATGATTTATGCCATCTGGCATGTCCTGTTTGCAAGGATTAGAGTGCCTCAGAAAATAAACCAAATTCATCTCAAGCAGTTCCAAATATGTATAATATTCATTATATGTAATTTAAACTTTTACTACAGTGTACCTTTATCTGTAAGCTGCATTAATGCATCTCTTATTTCTCTTACTGTCCTTCCTTCCTTCCTCCCTCCATCTCTTTCGTAGGCGATGCAGAACAACTCAGGCCTCGTTCGCCCCTCTGCCTTCAAGCCGGTGGTTCCCAAGAGCTTCCACTCCATGCAGAACCTGGTGGGCCAGACAGGAGGGGCTGGGAGCGAGGGCAAGACTGAGGCAAGGAGTGAAGGGTTCAATGAGAGTAGAAGAGCCAGGAGAGGCAGGGACGAAGCAGCAGGAGAATCAGGAGAGGTCCCAGAGGCCCTGCTCCTGGACCAGGACAGCCCAGTGAGGGTCAGCAGAAGTGAGGGTGGGGGAAATGGTAATGAGGTGGTTCAGGGAGGGATGTCTGACTCAGGGAGGAACTCCCTGACCAGCCTGCCGACCTATACGGGCTCGGGGTCCGGATGTGGGCCCCCAGCTGTCCTGGGGCCTCTCAGTGCTTCCACCAGCCACATCAACAGGTTGGGCATGGTTGGGGCAGCTGCAGGCCTGGACAAGCTGGAAAAGCCTGGCTACCAGGTACGGCCATCACCCATACTCACGTAGTCCGGCACTTAATGCACGTTGCTGTTAGCATCTTTAATGTATCGTGATGTGGTTCTTTCCTCCAGAACGGCCTCAGCGCCTCAGACAGCGGCCGGTCCTCCTCGGGAAAGAGCTCCTCGTCCTATCAGAGACTGAGCCACTTGAGTGATGCCCCAGCACCTCTTCGCCCCTCTCCCTCCTCTGATGACATCATCCAGGACCTCGAGGACCGCTTGTGGGAGAAAGAGCAAGAGGTCAGAGGCCATTCAGAAGTGTCTGATTTGCAGTTGTTTTGCACTTATGTGGTCACTCAATTCAAATAGGAAGGATATTTTCCAGCAATATCAGAATCAGAATCAGAAATACTTTATTATCAGTCAGTTCTCCCAAATTACAACCATTTCCCTTTCATTTTTCCAGGTATTAGAATCTCTGTTTCCCAAATTTCTGCTGCCACCCCAATACAGTGGAGATAAATGGAATCTCATTTGTGGTGCTCACAAATTATGGCCTTCAGGCATTTTGCCAGTTTTTCCTGGCACATTGTATCTTGAGTGTATTTTTTTGGCAGCTGAATACAAAAGGCTAATTCCTGATAGTCCCACATTTTGTTATCCGAGTTGGATTTCTTCTGCTTTTTGCTATTTAAGTGGTTGCTTTGTGGCCTGATTCCACCTCTCCTTCTAACAGGTGCAGCATATGCGCAGAAACCTGGACCAAAGTGAGGCCGCGATCATTCAGGTGTTTGAGGAGAAGCAACGTGTCTGGGAGCGACAGATGGACGAGCTGAGACAGAACTACGCCTCGCGCCTGCAGCAGGTAACTTAATCCAATTTAACAACTTCAGGATGTTGCTGCACTTTATTTCTGTTTACTCATATCTTGAGTCCAAATTGAACCGGTGTGAAACATTGGAAGTGAAGAATGAGCATGGGGCCTTTGAGTCCAAAGAAGTACGAGAGAACACTAATATTTTAACCTACAATCGTTACATTTTGAATGGTTAATGTTGGAACTGAGATACAGGTAAGTGCAGGTAAAATGCAGCAGCATCTGAAAGGCATTTAAACCAAATCTGTCCCTGATATACAACACCTAATGGCTTATAGACTTTAAGATTATAGTACCAGAAGATGTTATTGCAGGATCTGTAGGTGTGTTTCAGATATAGATCGATACTGTCAACACTTACACTGTAAATGTACTTTTTTTTGGTGCAGGTTACGCGTCGAGCTCAGCGCTCCCAGACTGCCCTGCAGGCCCAGATAAGCCGTCTGTCCCAAGACAAGAGGAGGCTCCAGGAGGAGATGGCAGCCCTGTTGGCCCAGAGAGAGGAGCTGGAGAGAAAGTGTCTGGATTACAGGAAAGAGCAGGCTGACATCTTGCCTCGTCTGGAGGAGACCAAGTGGGAGGTGAGATATGAGTATATGAGTTGGTGCGCTTGACTAGTTCAGTAAAATGTTATCGGGGTTACATCATGCTAGACTGAGCAGTGGAGCACTGAGAAGGGTGTGTGTGTGTGTGTGTGTGTGTGTGTGTGTGTGTGTGTGAAGCTGCCTATGTCTAGTATGTGTGTACAAATAACCCACTTGTATGCGGTGAGATGGGGAAGATATTCACCACAGAACATATTCCTCATGTTGCAGGTGTGTCAGAAGGCAGGAGAGATCTCCCTGCTGAAGCAGCAGCTGAGGGAGAGCCAGGCTGAAGTGACCCAGCGAGCTGGAGAGATGGTGGCCCTGAGAGGCCAGCTAAAGGAGCTCAATGCCCAGCTGAGGGAGCGGGAGGAGGCCATGCTGGGCCTGAAGGACTCCTACAGCACCAAGAGTCTGGAGCTGGAGAAGTGCGAGGGAGAGTTGAGGAGGACTCTGTCAGAGGTAGCTTTTCAAATACAGTTCTTTTACCGATTTCTGAACTGGCATTGCGACCTCAGGTCTTCATGGTATTTCAGTATACAGAGCACATAAAGTCCCCTTTAAGTGTCTATGATAAAATCCCGTCGCTTTAAGGTTTAATATATGATGGTAATTAGTGGACAGGAGTTTATAAGTGAACAGACACCAGTGCCAGCCCAGCGTCTGGAAACTTGAGCTCCAGTATGTTTGCTTACAGTGTAAATCACCAAATGGTAAACAGCAACCAGGGACTGAAGAGTTGAGACATTCCCACTATATGTTGAACAAGACCAGACTTTGTGCATCTCCCTCAGTTATGTTTAAAAACGGTGCTCATACATCACCCAAAAAGGCCTAAAAACGTAACCCAAACTATAGGACGGGAAATTCCCTTTATTCTAAGCCTATGATGAAAATCCTGTGTAGTTGCAGGGAATGGTTGACTTTACCAAAGGCTTTAGAGGGGTATATGAAAAGAGCAACACAATGCTGATTACTATCCAAAGCAGTCCAAATATATTTTACAACAAGTGAGATTGCAGGATTTGGATGCTTACCACTAAATCTAGATTGTTGAGCGTTTAATCCTCAAAATCCTTCGGAGGGATTCCAAAAAGTTGGCGAGGAGACTAGGACAAATTGGGGATTGGGCAGCGTTATATATTACGGCAGTAACATTTTTTTCTTTGTACTGTATGAGCTCATAAGCAGCTCACACACATGTAATATGTATATATGTTGCGTAATACGTTAACAAAGAGGCTGCATGTTAAAGAGCAATATTTGTCTTTTCTACAATTTATCATGAGCTCTTGTCTAGGGCAGCTTGCAATTCATGCACCAATAAAATAAGTGAACATTCCTCTAGCGTCGACAGAAAAGAGTGCCATGAAAACACTCTGCAACATTAGTCTAAAAAAATCTGGACTTAAATCAATAAGTACATGTTTAAATGTAATATTTTATTATAAAATTATGTCAGACAACAGCTTTAATTTGCTAATTGCCTGGATTCATCTTAAAAATCTCTCACTATCCATCATTATTTATGTAGACCTATATGTACACTATTTGTGCCTAATGTTTTTATGTCTTGTGTTCTTTTATTCTATTTTAATGTAGGAGACATTTTGTGTTTGATTGGACATGACATACACAGAAATATTGATAGTCAAATACTACGTTTAAAACTAAATTATATTGCCTGTGATATGTTTTTTCCACAGGTGTCCATCCTCAGAGAGAAACTGGGTGTATTTGAGGCAGAGGTGCTTAGTTTAAAGCGGGCTCTGAGTGAAGCCAGCAGAGGAGCAGAAGTTGTCATAAGCCCTAACTTAGCTGCAGCAGGGCTGTTGCCCCCCTGGGGAGTTGTCCACTGCCCACGTAACCCCACTGAGTCCTCAGTCAATTCCCTCACTCCCACATCCGACACCCTGCTGAGTCTTCAGAGTGATGAGGCCAAAGCCCAGAGGCAGGAAGCTCAGAGACAGGAGAGGCAGCAACGTGAAGAAGCTCAGTGGCGCGACGTGCAGCAGCGGCAAGACGCCCACATGCAGCAGGACATCCGAATGCGTCAGGATGCCCAAATCCGACCAGAGGCCCAGCTTCGCCAGGAGGCTCATCTCCGCCACGAAGCTCAAATCCGTCAAGACGCCCAGCTACGCCAGGAAGCACAGTTGCGTCAGGAGGCCCATCTCCGTCAGGAGGCCCAGCTCTGCCATGAGGCCCAAATGCGTCAAGAGGCCCAGCTACGTCACGAGGCCCAACTCTGCCAAGAGGTACAACTGCGTCAGGATGCCCACCAGACACAGCGAGTGCAGGAGGGTCACTGGGATGAGGCAGGGGAGCTGCGCAGGCAACTCGAGCAGCTGCAGGCTGCATTGCGCCTGGAGCGGCAGCAGCGGGAACGTCAGGCGCTCAACTTCGACCAGGAGCGACACACCTGGCAGGACGAGAAAGAACGGGTTTTGAAATACCAGGCACAGCTGCAGCTCAGCTATGTGGAAACTCTGCAGAAGAACCAAGCTTTGGAAAAACGCATGAGCCAGTTGGGAGCCAAACCAACCACAATGTCCACCACCACCACTATTACCACTACCACCACCACCTCCCCCACCTCCTCCAACTCTCCACCTCCACCGCCATCCCTCTCACCTCTATCTCCTCAGCCCACACCCTCTCTCTCTGGCCCCATCGCCCTCACCATCTCCCCACCTTGTGAAGACCAGAAGGGCCCTCCTTCTCTCCACCAGCTTGCCCCTCCCTGGGCAGGACCCTCACGCCTGGAGAGGATAGAGTCCACTGAGATATAGAGACAGCTCCATGAAACTAATTGTCCAGTTCAATACACTCACAGTGACGAGGCCGCTCACACAAAACCACTTTAGCATACAGTTGAAAGCATTTCAGGCTACAATAGAATAAATCAGTACAGTCTGACATACTTTTCAAAGCAACTATAGACATTAAACAGCAACAAAGGCTGACTGCGAAATCCAACAACAAGCAGTAACAAGCAGATCATCTGAACAGGAAGTTGAACCACATTCAATCTATCAGTGACTTTTCAACCTTCTAATAAGCCTTTCTCTCATTAGTTGTACACTACTACATCTGATATTATCAGTGTTCATGAAAAGTGTGCCACACTGATGGAAAGCAGAAAAACAAAATGTTATCTGACAATGCTTAGATTACAGCACTAATACTGGGGCCATTTAAAGCCCAATACTAGAAAAGGACCAAGACAATCAGGGATATTGTCAGAAATGATCAAGAAGAATATTATGCGGTATTTATTCATTGTAAGTCTGTGTCATCTTTTAATGTAAAAGTAGAATTAGTGGTCAGAGTGTGTGATGTTAACTTGCATTTTTCGGCCAGAGAGCGCCTTACTCCATTCTTTCCAGCATGTATACGAGAATAACTAATGCTGGGAATAAGTGGGGGGAAAAAGAGTGTTATTATCATTTTCAGTACATTAATTCTAATATCAGCAAACCAGTTACACAATGTTATTACACATGGCTGGACTATTTCACTTAAATCCAGCAGATATTGAGGTTAAAGGTGATTCTTGATTCAGTTGTCAAGACATTTCATGCACAGGGTCCAACATGCATGAGCCATTTAAACACATCATTAAGACCAACAGAGTTTATATTTTCTACGAATTGAATAAAATAGATAGAAGATAACCAACCCCAGCTGAATATAGAATACGTTTTAAGATGTGGGAGAACCTGGTTTGCCTTCACTGCGGATCTCCTGCGGTGACTAAAAACAAACACTAGAGGTCATTAGAGAGCTTTTAGAACGCTCCCAACTCAACTTTCTTGTCAATGAACTGCAAGCAGAATGTGAATGAAAGCACACAATTGGAATTTGGTTATTATGATAATTGTGTCATTCACTTTGTGCATTTACAGCCAACAATCTGAGAAATCAGTCAGTATCTCCAAAGTTAAAAAACAAATTTATAGAATGTATGATATACTAGAAAGAAATACTTATAATAGTTATAGATTGTAAATGCGTGTTTGAGTGTGTGTGTGTGTGTGTGAGTGAGTGTGTGTGTGTGTGTGTGTGGAAGAGCAGGTGTGTGCATGTGTGTATACATATGAAAAGCTTCAGCTTATGAGATTGAGGATAGAGGGACTAGTGGCAATACAGCAAGGTAAGATATGTTAAGAACAAAGGGATTTTTAGGCAGGGCTTAAAGTACAGTAAGATGTACGTCAAAGCTTGACACAAGAGCAGTGAGACTGAAAATTCAAACAGAGGGAGTCTTTATATCTTGGAAAACTTTCTTCTGTATAGTTCATTATTTAGACAAAGCAGGCGAAAAGGAAGTAAAGAAAACAAATCTGAAAAGTGGAGTTTGCGTCTTTGAAGGGAGCATTCGGGCTAACTGCACTATGTAGTGTCCTACACACAAGTTATGATGTACAGTAGACTCAGATGTGAATATCATGGCTTTTATATGTGTTGTTAATGCCAGCATACAAAGATGTTGCTCAAGAATATTAACTTATCTCTAAGGTATTACATAGTATTATCATCTTTATTACTGTTATTATATTATGGTGAACTGACAGAGAAAATATGTGCCATTTGAGTTTCCTTTACGTGTTTTTGTAACTGTGTAGATAGCCTCTTGGCCTATCATAATGGTGCAATCATAGCAACCCTGTCCAAAAATGATGTTCCTTTTGATGTAGGTGATAAATGTAGTTACAGTATTGCATTGTTTAGAGAACAAAAATGCTACAGATTTTATACATGTTTCAAATTTATTGTTTGCATTTATGTTATTAGTACTGTTCTGGCTTGATTAAAACCCACCCCTTTGTTAAAATTCAGCAGAACTAATAAAGATATGTGAATAATTCAGCACTTTTTGTCACTGAGCAAATCATTTATCCTGTGGTTAAGACTTTGAGCACTGGAATGTGTCCTTGAAAGACTTTGAAGACTGAAATGTGTCCTTGAAAGACTTTGAAGACTGAATTGTGTCCTTGAAATACTTTGAAGACTGAAATGTGTCCTTGAAATGGTTGCATCTTGTAAAGATGAGTGACCCTTATTGACGTGGAGGAAATCCATCTCTGAAAAGGATAAGATAGACAATATACATTTTAGATGTCTAAAATGCAATTAGAGATGGGCAAGGGACATCTATTGAAAATAAAAGTTTTTAATTAAGGTGTGGCGGTAAAGAGCACATAAATATCAGCAGACAAGTAATTAAACTAAGCTTATTTTATCTGACTTTACTCAACGCCTGTTGCATCCCCCCGACACGGCCAAATTGCGCATTTATAAATAAAGCGTGTCCCTTCTCGGTTGCCCTAGTTGTGCTGGCTAAGCTAGCTATTGGCTAGCAGCGATTAGCTACCTTCTAAAGTGGCCAGAGGAGCGTCAAAACAGCCAAATTTGTCAACGAACAAGTAACGTAAGCGATGTCTGCTTTAGTTTACTAAGCTAACATCAGCATGGTCAGTCTGGCTTAGCATTAGTAATGTTAGCCAACGTCATTTTGCTAACTACGTTTAGCGTATTTGGATACATCTGTATTGATAACGTACAGTTCCAGCTAGCCACAATGTGATGTGATGATTTTACTGGTAACTAATGTATTGAGGCCGACAGCCTCCAACATTATGGCTAAGAACATACTTTTGTAAACTGAATTACAACGTCGTTACATCAGTCAGTTTCTTTGGTGAAATGTAACGCGGTTGTTTCCAGTAAACGGATAACCAACTAGTAGTTAGTAGTTAGGTCTGCAGCTATATGATTTTCATTATCCGTCAGAATTCCTGTTATTTTGTGGATTAATAAATGAATCGTTTTGTCCATACAATGTCAGAAAATTGCGAATCCATCCTAAATTCCCAGAGCTTAAGTTGATGTATTGGGGTTGTTTTGTCTGACCAACAGCTCAAAACGTATAGATATTCAATGAATATCATACGTTACCCAGAAAATGACCCATATGAAAAGCTGGATCTATTAAATGTTGGGCACTACAGCTTGAGAAATTACCGAAATGAATAATCGATTATCAAAAGTCACTGATCTTTCTTTTTAAGCCTATTAAGCCTTTTAGCTCTTATTCTTATTATGATTATCAGATTAATCGTTTAAGCTACTCCATAAAATGTCACATTTTAGTAAAAATAGCCAATCACAATTCCACCTGCCCCAACTTCACGCCTTCGATAGCATTTATTTTGTCAAATGAACATCCAAACATATAAAGTTTACAGAGTTATAAAACAGAAATGCAGCAAATCCTCACATTTGTGAAGCTGGAAACTGCAAATCTCATTTGATAAATTGCTTATTTGATTAATCCTTTATCTGAATTGTTATGTTGATTGATTGACTGATTGATTAATCAACTAATTATTTCAGCACTAACCTTAGTGGCAGCCAGAGAACTGAACTGTGTTCTTCATGGATACTTTACTTTCTGTGATGAATTACCATGGATTTGTGCATTTTATTGAATTATAACTAACAGGCCAGATGTCAAAAGTGAAATTCACTATCACTTCATGACTTAATGCAATAATACTGTATGAGCTGCTTTGAACTCTGTTGAAAACTGTTCATTAAAGGTGAATCAATCATTCAATGAATATCCTTTTGTTAAAGGGTTAAAAGGTCACGGTCTAATGGGTTTTAATACGACAGAAAATGTGATTACATTCTGATAATGTGTGTCAGTGTGAGTCAGTTTTGAAGTGTTGTATTCACTGAATGCCTCCTTTTGCCTTGACCTAGATGCTGACTATAAGTGACACAAGGGACCATGTACTGCTGTAAAATCAATTTGTGTCTTCGCAGGTTGGAGAAGATGGTTGTGAATCTCTGTCTGCCGCACTTCTGCACAACAGTTCATTGCAACAAGGTGCGTCACATTTCATGGACCTATCACGTAACCGTACCTTTTGTCAAGGTACATTGTTTATTTAACATGTACGATGCCCTCCTGTCAGCTCTGATCATTTTGGTGGACTAAACTGCTGCAATACCCAGGTGGCATGTAACGAGTTTTAACAACAGTTACTCAGGACATAAAACAAGATAATACCCTCATTTCTACACTCAAGTGGTGTCTTAAGAGGGCGCCACCCGCCTTATTTTTGCCCTTTTCAAAGGTTAAGGAATAGGTCCAAAATGTGTTGTGACGAACAGGAAGGATCAATGTGCTTAGACATAAAATAGCAGAAGATGGAGGTGGAGGACTAAGAAAATAAAGAAGCAGAGGGACAAAGTGCTGCGTGGGAGACTGAATCACAACTGACCTTGTTATGTTCTTTTTATTTGTATTTTGTGATCCGATCATGGCTGTATTTTCTCCACACTCCTTCAGTTCTATTTTTTTTTTTACTCCTACCTCACCCTTTTTCGCCATCGCCTTTTATGTTGTCCCGTCTCCTTTCACGCAGTGTTTCACACCGTTTTCTGTAGCACATCATATGTATTGTTGAATCTGACTTGACATGTGCTGCTTTGAGACAAATTTCCAATGAGACAAGCCCCTGAAACTCAAACATTTTCCCAAATTGGTAACATTGTTTTGTAGTAGTAAAATAAACACTTACCAATTAACATCTTTGTAGTAAACTAATTTCATTGGACAGACTCATGTGGTTTTCCATGTCTTACACCAGAAAAATCTGCTACTGATTTTACTGCTAGCATTTGAGAGCAGGGGAGGCGTGTATGCTGATATTTTTTCGTAGTTTTCTGTCTCTGTACTGTCCATTACAGGCAAAAAAATTCATACTATAATTTTTTGCTGTAGCTCCTCTCTTTTAGTTTTTAATTTCAAGCTTTCACTAAAGAATCTAAGTACCTGTTTGATTCTTTTTTTTTTCTGCAGCTGTGTGCAGATGGCTATGATGTCACAAACCTTGTGTCAGCTGACCCTGCTCTCCGGAGGCGAGGCTTTAAGCTGGAGTACTTCCTACGTCCACCTGTACAGGTAAGTTTAGCCATAGCATTATGACCGCTGGCAGGGTGCCCGTGCTGACTCCTGTCCACCACTGAACCTGCCTACCGTGGGCACGTGAGCATCACAACTGGACCACGGAGCAATGGAAGAAGGTGGCCTGGTCTGATGAATCATGTGGATGTTACTTTAGCACGTACCACCTACCTAAACATTGATGCAGACCAAGTTACACCCCTTTATGGAAACGGTATTCCCTAATGGCAGCGGTCTCTTTCAGCAGGTTAATGCGCCTCGCCACACTGCAAAGAAATGGTTCAGGAATAGTTTGAGGAACACAAGGTGTTGACTTGGCCTCCAAGTTTCCCAGATCTCAATCCAGTCGAGTATCTGTGGAGTGTCTGGACAAACAAGTCTGATCCACGGAGGCTCCACTTCACAACTTACAGGACTGCTAACATCTTTGTGCCTACACAACTGATGCCAAGCAATGTTTCTGATTTATCATTTTTCATCATTTTTGGTTACACCGAGTCTCATATTGAAAATATCTTTTTTTTTTTTTTTCCTTAAATTCAAGTTACAAGCCTAAGACATAAGCACTCTTAAGGCAGAATGCAGTACCTGGGTAGCATATGTGGCAACACTAGTAATACGTTCATTCCTATAATTTTCTTATAACTTTTCCTCCATTCCTCTCAGGTGACGTTGAAGTTTGGCTTCCAGGTGGAGCTGTGCAGGGTGGATGTGGAGCTGTGGTCCTGGGGTATGGACCGAGGACAGGCCTGCAAGAGACTGGAGATCAGCACCAGCTCTGATCGGCTAACCTCCCAGAATTTTGTTCAAGGTCACAAACGGGTTCAGGAAAAGGAACAAATGCGGGTGAACAGAGACAAACAAGAGCGTGACAGTAAGTCCCAACAGTGGGGTGAACAGGCTCCAGCTGAGCCTCAACAAAGACGCCATATGTCCAGGTGTCAATCAAACACTGAATCCAGTAGTCCCGAACCAGAGTTCAAACTGGTAGGTCGCTGCGAACTAAGGGAGGAAACCCCGATCTGTTTCACACGTTCAAACTTTAGCCCGCGGCCCCCGCTCCTCTCCCAGCCACCGCCGCCGCCCGCCAACTGTCGGCAAGAGGAGCTATGGAGTCGGGGTCTGCTCTCACTGGGCGCTGTGACACAGCTTCGCGTGACCCTGCCGTTTGGCGGCGCGGCGTCTGCCCTGGGCCTGAAAGCTTTGGCCGTGTGGGGACAACCTGCCCGCTGCTGCCCCGCAGAAGAAGTGGAGAGGATTTACAGAGTCCACGAGGCTAGTGAAAGTCGCCCGCCGCGACCTGTGTTTTTTGCCCCCGCCGTCAGCCAGACAAAGCCACCACCGGAAGCGGCCACTCCTCCAAGGCATGTGTTAGCAATTCTGTTTTAATGTCCTTCTCGTCGTCGTTAAAAATAATTTTATAATGATAAGAGGCATTGATTTTTCTTACAGTGTTGATAATTATCTGTTGGCTTTTCTGTCTGACTCCAGCCATCTCTCCGTCCCAGAAGAGTTCCTTGACCCGATAACCCAGGAGGTAATGATGCTGCCCATGCTGCTGCCCAGTGGTGTGTCGGTGGACAACACCACGCTGGAGGAGTACCAGAAGAGGGAAGCCACTTGGGGTCGGACCGTGAACGACCCCTTCACGGGCGTTCCGTTTACGTCGACCTCCCAGCCTCTTCCAAACCCCCAACTCAAGAGCCGCATTGACCGCTTTCTTCTGCAGAGAGGGATGATACGGAGGGATGGGATGTTGGGGAGACAAAGGGAGGGCGACGACCCACAGGCCTCGAGGCTGATAGCCACCAAGGTAGATGAACAGTCCCAGAACTCTCCATGTCTCAGTAAAAGCTCAACAAACAATACCGTTATTCAGTATAATGCTGGCACCAGAAACACAAACAGGACTGAACAAACAGAAGACACTGGATCAGGACACTCATCAGTTAAAGGGAAGCCCACTTGTAACTCCCAGCCTCTGACTACAGATAGTGAATCTGAGTTAGAGAGAAGAAAGAAACGAGATCGAAGTGGGATTTCCAAAGAATCGTCGTCTGCAGAGAAGCAACTGCTACCTCCAACAAAAAGACCCAGAAATGACACAGTTTCAGGTGAGTTTAATATGTTCTGTAAGAGTGAGATCCTAAAACACATCTCTACTGCTGTTTCCCCCCGCTGACCTGTCCGCTTTGTGGATGTTTGCTCCTTCACCATACTTCTTCAGTCCCCGGCTGCAGCTCTCACGAGCAGCGTTTGTCCGCCAGCCTGGACGAAGCGCTCTTCTCCGCCCTGCAGGGCCGACCCTCCTTCACCTCAAGCTTGTCCCGGCAGCAACAGGCTGCTCCTCACTCCTCACCGGCGAACACCTCCCAGCACTCTCAGGCTACAGGTAAGATTCACAAGTCCACTTAACCAAATACTCCACCCGAAATCTTTTGAGTGTCAAAAGATACTACTTTCTTTGAATGTGATAGGTGGCTTTTAAAAGGTTGCATGTTGCTCCTTTGTAAAAAAAAAAGTTCAGCCTCCAGTTCAGACACGCAACCCTTTTTTGAGTTTGTGTGCGAGCATGTGTGTTGGTTTTGTGCACACTGGAGCATGCGCCTCCCACTCTAAAGCTGTGTTTAGAGCGTCTTCGGGCTGGAAATGCAGCCCTGTCATTTATGTGAATGAGGCAACTTTAGACAACGCAGTGGGCGCGCCAACATGGAGGGCTCTCGTAAGGGGGGGAAAAAAAGCATCCAGCAAGGCGCAGTGGCCAATCAAGTTTGTGGAATCCAAGTGCACGTTCTTGGTAGATTTGTAACATGAACACAGTTTTTCTACTGTTTGAGGTGGCGATCGCAAGATAACAGTTTTGCTGCGATAACTCATTAGAATAGTAAAATCCTTCCTCATAGTAATGAGGTGACAAACTGCAGTGTTTCACTATGGGGTTTGTCCGGCTTCAAAAAGATCCTATATTTATAACACATAACAAAAGATTCCTGAAATGCACTGAAAAACACGAATGTATGATTATTGGAATGTGCTCAATGTTTCCAACGTCTAATTTTAAGTGCTTATAACTCCACTGACTATTTGATTTAATCATCCCTCTCATTTGCTCTCCAGGCGAGAAGACGTGCTCTGCGTGTTCCTGTTCCATTTCCGTTTACTCGAAATCCGCATCGTCCATCTACCGTCTAACCTGCGGCCACTTGCTATGCCACTCCTGCCTGCGGAGGGAATCGCAACCGCTGAACTCTGTCACTATATTGACATCCAATCACGTCTTGTGCCCCGCCTGCCGATGCCACACGCCGCGCAGCGACGTCACACGCGTGCATCACTGACGGACATCGTAACACTTTCAAAGCCTGTGAAGAAATGAGGAGGATTTTTTTCTCAAGGTGAAGACGGCTCTGTGGTACCAGATTTTTAGTGTTGCAGCCCGGTCGAACTCAAAGTGAGGAAAACGAATATTTACATGTGTACAATGTTTACAAATGTTCATTATTCATCCCTCATTTCATATTTTTTGTATGGTAAAATGTTTGTATTATTTTGTAATCGCACGCGTTACAGGTACTTCACATTTAACACTGAATTATGTATCTTAGACATTTCTTGGACATGTGACATTACAAGATCAGATCACAGAGGCATCGGGTTTTTATTGTTAACAGCCGTAAAAAAAACTAAGACCTTTACAAAAAAATCTTGCGTTAAAGAATGGAAAAAAATTGAATAAATCTGTCTTAGCCTTTCCATCGAGCATTGAAGTGTAGCCGCAGCCTTGGTTCAGCAGCCTTTGTGCAGACACTGGATGTGTAGATGTGTTGATGATGCACACAGAAAAGGTTGGGGGACGTGAGCGCTGGAGAGCAAGAGGCCGGAAGAATTAAACCGGAAATTGAGTCCACCCAAGGCTGTGTGGTCATTGTGAAGAAACAGACGGGGTCACACTCAGCCCTTCCCCTCGTTCCTTCTTCACTTCAGTCACCACTTTACATTCCCCACACTGAGTTCCCATTGCGTTTCCGCAGTTTTTCCTATAAGGTGCTGCGTTAGGAAATGTAAAGTGTCCGCCGTGGTGCCCTTGCACACTTGTTAATTTTCTACCTCTTAACACTTCACCCTAATTACCTCTTATGAGTATGCCATTGCGTGCCCAAAAGGGTTAAATATAGCAAGGCAAAGCAGTATTTATTGGGCTTAACAATCACAAACGGCATTATTTATACGTTTGTTTCCCTGACAACATTAAGCTTAACCAAGGTCGTGATCCTGTATCCGTTCAGTAAGTGCAACAACAGGCATCGGTTCCACTGCATGTGAAACAGACATCGGCGTCGCTGTTTCAGCTACAAGTGGTGGATAAAGCTATTGAATGTTACTAAATCTGTTTTGGAGGGATATTGACTACTTCCTCTACTTGTCAATCATTGACTTTGTACACACTTGTCAGACCCTTTGGTAAAAGCAGAAGCTTATTTTTCTGCTTTATGCATATAAGGAATCTAAACAAATGTAAATCCACCCTCAAACTTTGATTTTACATGACATGTATGTCAAGATCTAGAGTTTATTTGTGAGAAGAAATATAAAATATTTGTATATATACATTGTATATATATATATATGATAACATTTTGTATTTATTGAAGGGACAGGCTTGTCTGCCGTGATGCTCATTAAAGAACTCCTTCACACCTTCACCTGCTGCCTTGGCAGCTCTGTTTTGCCTCATTTGACACCATTCGTTTGTTAATGAGCATCACAACACAGCTAATGGGTGAGACAACTCCGAGCATGCAACAAGACACTCAGCGGAATAATCAATCTTCAGATACATTGTTTTATTTGAAATGCTAATTTCGTTATGCTAATTAATAACTTTAAATCACATCAGGAGGGTAATTTGTGTGGCCTTGAGGTTGTCATGATGCCGGGAGTTTCCGGCATGTGACAGAAGTCGAAAGTGTCTGTCCTGCAGTGATGGACAGGGATGAGCTTGACGGCTGAATTGTGCATGATCGTCATGAAATGTTCTTAATCAGTGCGTTTATTGCAGTAAATCGAATTAGTTAGTCGAATTAGTTGTTCACGTTATGCCGTTTTTATCCGTGCCTGCCGTTCACCGCTGAGGCTGAATTTATTCTTATTTATAAATAAGAGTGGCGCAGTCTTGAATACAGAAAGGGCATCTTCTGCTGCCGCGGCTGTTTTCTTGCGTAGATTTGTTAGATGGCACACATCCGATGCAGAGCCACATCTGCTGCGACCCCTGGCGCGCGCGCGCGCCGTCGGCCTTCGGGCGCGCGTGCTCGCGGAGGGCACGAACGGTACGGCGCTGACGTCAGATGCGAGTGTCAATCATGTCCATCGGCTTATAAGCGAGGAATCGACCGGGACGCCAGCCAGTCAGACAAGACACCCACCCAGGCGGAGGACATACAGGTGCCCGGCGCTCGACCGAAACCAGCAGCGATGCCTCACTCTCTGTTCCCCCTGTGCGTCCTGGGACTCCTCGCGCTCTCCTCCGCCTGTTACATCCAGAACTGCCCCCGAGGAGGGAAACGGGCGCTGCCGGAGACTGGGATCAGACAGGTGAGGACCATGATCCTTTCTGCCTTCTTTTGGGAAGTCATCTTTGACTTTCCTAGATTTTGCTGGTCATTTGGAAGTGTTGCATGGTAAATGTCCCATGCTGTCTTTGAGCCTCTTCTAATAATATGTAAACTAGTTGTCTGTGTTTAATAAGGACATTTCTATGTACAAAATGTGGAACATTTTAAAGTATGGGAAATACATTTTTTTAAGACACCACCTTTAATGTCATTGGATTGGTGGTTTGGGTTCAGATGCTTAAAGAACAACCATTTTACTTACAAAAGAGAGAAAAAAAGATTGTAAGGACCAAAATAAAATTCAATTATGATAGCAAAAACAATCTAGAACAGAATAAAAAATATGTTAGGGAAACCTTTTTTCCAAAAGGTAGCAGCAAATAGGTATTTTTTTTCCCTTTTCAGGAGCCTTAAATTACACATTAACCTAAAGAAAAGTGTGTGTGTGTGTGTGTGTGTGGCCTATGTAATCAACGTGTCTATTGTGGCTTATTAGGGAAACAAAAATGTTATGGTGTAATACATTTCAAGTGATTTTATATCAAATGTATTCTCATGATTTCTGGTGTAGAGGCAAGTTAATTAACACATTCAAAATATGCACAAACATATACTGTGAATGAGATAAATGTTTGAAAAACATAGAAATCACGCAACCATTTGCTATCCAGTATTTAAGAATCAGCTTTTCAACTAAAACCATGCCCATTACCAATGTTGTGTCAAATATGAATATTTAAAAAAAAGCTCTGTCAGAATAAACATTCCTACAGGAAACATTAGAAAACATCAAAAGAGTTTAACAAAATAAAAGTAACAATGTTCCAAAAATAATTGACAGATTTAAAGCACCTGATTAATGCTTCAATTGATCTAATTCTCCTCCAGTGCATGTCTTGTGGCTCCAGAGCCAGGGGCCACTGCTTCGGCCCCAGCATCTGCTGCGGGGAGGGCCTCGGCTGCCTGCTGGGCACCCCAGAAACATCTCACTGTGTGGAGGAGAACTACCTGCTCACCCCCTGCCAGACTGGAGGGAGACCCTGTGGATCCGAGGGAGGACGCTGCGCTGCTTCAGGAATCTGCTGTAACTCAGGTGCAGTGTGGTTTGATCGTTTATGTTTAACATGTACAGACAACTTAATAAGTGTGGTAAGTATAGTTTGAATACAGTTTCCTTTCCTCCCCTCCAGAGAGCTGTGCAGTGGACTCCGACTGCCTTGGCGAGATGGAGGCCTCAGACCCGTCTGGCGGCTCTGCAGCGAGCTCGCCTGCAGACCTGCTGCTGCGCCTGCTGCATGTGGCCACCAGAGGACAGGCTGAGAACTGATACTGCTGTCTGTGGAGGTCCCTCTGCCTGTCAGGGCCTGCAGGTGCAGACTGAAGATCGTACCTGTTCCACTATAAGCCTTAAGATTTGAACCCTGAAACAATAAAATGCCAAGACATAATTTGTTTTCTTTTAACCCTTTTTACTGCTCTGCTATTTCTGTATCTGTAAAGACGGTCCCAGAAAGAGAACCACCTTCAGCTTTAGTAATGAGCTATTGTTATCCAGATCCTGGGGGAAGAGGAATTATGAGAATGGGTATTAAAACAGTAGATTTAAAATGTTCCCACCTTAGAAATGTATATACTAATGCACATACTGTAAACAAAAAGTGAGTTATAGCAGAAAACACTGTAAATAAGTCAGAGATGAACGTTGCCACAGACATCCATGTGAAACAGCAGAATGGCAATGCTAGAGCAGTAACGTCTTGTGTAGTACACATATTGTATATTGAAAAACCTTACAGAATATATCACTGCCAAAAAATCTTCCGCTGTCTGCTCTCATTATTCCCAAACTCAAAATAATTACACCTTTAACAAATTATTGACTGATAAAACTTGTTTGTCTTCTTTCTGCTTGTGTGTGTGTGTCTATTAAAGCAAGTGAAGATGGGATGTATTGTTACCCTTTTAATCACTCGAACTTTCCCCGCATTCCAGAAGACACAGTTTGTTTTGGTGCCACCGTTTAGCAAATTAAAATGAATGTGAATACTGATGTGACGGGTCAAGAAGGGACAACAAAGGATAGACTTCTGTAGGGTAGATTATAAGGTGGTTCTTATAAAGCATTTATTGAGTAGTCCAGCACACACATCAGTTGTTGCACCTTAGATTGACAGTGTTCAAGTTGAATCAGTGCAGCAATTTTCACTGATCTCCTTCAGGCAAACAATTTTCTCTGTTGTGTATCAACATGTCCGATTTGCATAGATGAAAGAAAGGGAATTCTAATCACCGTACTGCTTTGTGTGTGGTGATTGACTGCTGACTTTAATGCCAGAACTGTTCGTAACGGCAGTTTCTCTGTGATGTGTTCCAGATCCAGTTGGAACAGAATGCGGGACCTCCCAGATTTTCAGTTTTCTGTTTGGACCGATTCAGTACTTGTGTGGCATTTTGAAAAACATTTGTTGTTAATCGGAGGCACCGTTCATTGCACGCTGTATAATGATATGTTTCTGGAACCATTTTGGCCCCTGTGCTGGCGTTGCATCAGTGATGCAAACGGTTAAGGAATATACTTTAAATACATATTAAAACAGATAATGTGTACATTTAACTTAAAGTAGTAGTAGTAGTAAAGACCATTTGGGCGGCCAGAATGACACATTTTTGTATGGTTGAGTTATTGTAAAATTCTCCTTGATTTCCTACTCATCCCAGATTATCCAGCAGACATCCCAGATAACAACGTGTCCATCGAGGGCTTCCTGACTGTTGGTGCCGACAGACAGCTGAGGAGACTCCACTGTGGGAGGCTGCAGGACCTGACGGTGCCTGTGCCTCTCAGCTCTGTGGAGTCTGCATCATGTCTTCAGCATGAGCCTGAGTCTGCAGAGGGTCCCTGTGCTGTGGAAGACTTCCTGTCTAGTTCCTGTTCCAAGACTCCACGCCCCAGAGGAGCCAAGGACTACAGACCTGTGGCACTGACCTCCCACATCATGAAGGCCCTGGAAAGACTCGTCCTGGATCAGCTCCAGCCCCTGGTCCAAACATATTCGGACCCTCCC
>JAVQJL010010402.1:0-12726 GCA_036024295.1 Nannoperca obscura | reverse complement strand
ATGTGTGTGGAATGTACGGGATGTGTGTGGGATGTACGGGATGTGTGTGGGATGTACGGGATGTACGGGATGCGCGTGGGATGTATGGGATGTACGGGATGTATGGGATGTACGGGATGTATGGGATGTGTGTGGGATGTAAGGGATGTGTGTGGGATGTAAGGGATGTGTGTGGGATGTACGGGATGCGCGTGGGATGTATGGGATGCGCGTGGGATGTATGGGATGTGTGTGGGATGTACGGGATGTATAGGATGTACGGGATGTGTGTGGGATGTACGGGATGTGTGTGGGATGTATAGGATGTACGGGATGTGTGTGGAATGTATAGGAAGTTTGTGGGATGTACGGGATGCGCGTGGGATGTACAGGATGTGTGTGGGATGTAAAGGATGTACGGGATGCGCGTGGGATGTACGGGATGTGTGTGGGATATACGGGATGTGTGTGGGATGTACGGGATGTGTGTGGGATGTATGGGATGCGCGTGGGATGTACGGGATATATAGGAAGTGTGTGGGATGTACATGATGTACGGGATGTGTGGGATGTGTGTAGGATGTACGGGATGCCTGTGGGATGTACGGGATGTATAGGATGTATAGGATGTGTGTAGGATGTACGGGATGTATGGGATGTGTGTGGGATGTACATGATGTACGGGATGCCTGTGGGATGTACGGGATATGTAGGATGCAGTATCTGCGAGCAGTGGGTACCTGCGACTCCCCCGAGCCTTCGTCATCAAAGAAGTAACGTACGACTGTCCCGTCAGCGTGGCCAGACAGGATGCCTTTACCAGAAACACTGACACAGAACAGACAGAGAACACTGACTGAGTGTCCCACAACAGAAGAAAGGAACAAATATATAATCATTTGCTAAACTGGCGACTGGTTTGGCTTTTTGAGAACAATCGAGCCAGCCAGGAAGCAGCTTTTCTTCTTTCATCCCACTGAACAGAATTACACATGAATAAGCAGCAGGGATTTACTTGGACGCCAGTGAGACAACACAGGACTCTGTGCCGTAGATGGTTGATGACTTGTTTGTCTGAGTGTTGGCCAGGCGGACCTATGAAAAAGACAAATTATAAAAAATAGTTTTTATTTAGACACAAAACTGAATTCATCATTTGACCTAAAACAGCTTTCAAATAATGATATGTGCTCAGAAAAATGATAAATGTGTCTATTTCCCATCATTATAATAAAAGGGCACTTGTACTACAACCATCAGTCCTGCTGATTCTTCTGTCGTACTCCTACAAACAACACGTACAGAAACTGTGACATCAGCATGACTCCTGGTTAGAGCATGTTGCTGACGTACCTTGCCATCTACTAATCCATAAACTATTGCATGCTCTGCAGGCCACAGCAGGCAGGTCACAGCACTCTGAAACACAGCCAATAAAACGGTGCGTTATAAACACGTCAGAGAGTAGGAAATTCAAACTTTGCACCAGCTGTGCATGGCCTCAAATCCACTAAAACATGTGTGGAACATGCGACCTTAGAGCCAAATATCTTTTAAATAACATTAACTGTTGCATTAGTAACATTATTGTCTATTACACAACATTACTTACCGTCTGAACAAACTTGTTGCAGATGGCTTTCTTGTCCCCCCTATGAGAGAAGATAACGCTGATAAAAATGTGTTTGAACGCATCGACATCGACGACACAATGGAGATTAACATAGGACGTGAAGTCGTTACCAGTCCTCTCCGATTCTGTAGACAAAGATGATGTTGTCGGACTGGCCGATGGCGATTTTGGTGGAGTCCGGTGAGAACGCCATGTCGTTGACAACATAGCTCTGTTTTCCATACTGGAAAAAGATGACACGGGGCTTTTATTAAGTGTACGTCCATACGATGCACTAAACTAACCAGTGAACGCAACACAGACTCAAACTGATGAGTAGAGAACATATGTTGTAATCACCTTCCTGTGAAAAAGAAAAAAGGAACTATATACAGTATATTGTTGTTGTACCATTGCATATACATGTTTCTATTAAGATAAAATATATATTGTACTGTTCTTATTTAGATTCTATCTTATTTGATCAGATTTCTACATATTTTTATTGCATTTGTCTCTTTTATATGTGTATTGTTGACTTTTTTTTCTTTAAATTCCTATATTCCTTATTTATGCACCAACATACCAAAGCAAATCCCTTGTGTGAAAAAACCTACAACAAAAATAAAACACTGCAACAAACTTTCATTAGAATCACTTCCTACAGATAACTAATATAATATGATTATTCAAGCATACTTATGTGGAATAAAACAATGATGTTGAAATAATCAGGTTAAGATCTACCCGTAAACAATCTGTGGAGAATTGATCAGTTTTACAGTAAATCATGTGCTTGATATTAGAAGTGACAGTAATGTCTGTAGCAGATCTCATTTTACCAGAAGGCAAATTTAAACACCGTGTGTCACTCTAATACAGCCAGTATTCCTCATATGATGCGCTTTATGTTTGGAATAATTTCCCTTTCTTTATTCGGCTTATTTAAAAAAATGTATTCTCTTATATTCAAACGTGTTTGCAGGAATACTATCAAGACTGATACTCAGTAGTTTGGTCATTTTTCTTATACAAGTGTCTAAAAGGTGACTTTTTTCTGCCTTTGTATTCTTTTTTCTATTACACTGTTGTGTTATGTGTTGTATTGTTTGTTCTTGTGTCTTGATCAAGGGGTTTATACTGTTATAATAAACCTGACTTCATGTTGAGACATCATCAGGCTACCTGCCCTCCTGTCTCACCTTGGAGTCCAGGGGTTTGGTGGAGAATTTGTCTCTCCTCTCCCCCTGCTCATCGTACAGTAGCACCACTCTGTCAACCGTGCAAACGGCGAACTTGGTGCTATTAGGTGCCCAGGTCATGCATGTCACTTTTGCAGCACCCTCCTGTGCAGACAAGGGAAAACAAACAAGTCAGGTGGGATAACAAGCCGATGCCTTGACCGAGCATGTCTTTGGCTTGTTTTAGCTAACCTTACCCCCGACACCAAACTCCACGGAAGATTTAACTGTTTTCATTTTTTTATATCTATATATTTATATCTAATCTCATTTGTCCGGTGACAACAACTTGCTAAACATGGCTTTTGACTACGCCGAATCATTAAAATAACAAAAATGTTGTTAGCTAATTAGCTATTAGCAGTAATTTCTTTCAACCAAGTAACCCGCCGCAGTTGCTAGCAAGAAAAGTAAGATAACGTGATAATATCTGTATTTTATACCAATTACACGTATATCAGAAACATCATTTAAATGCCGAATCGACAAGAGGAAATGTGTGTTTCGTTCCAGCTTTCGAGTCATGTTATAAAATCGTGAGCGTTACATGAGCCCACTTTTTAACTGATGTTGCTCTCCAGCATCAGCTAGCATTAGCTAACTTGTCACTGAACTTACCTGGGGTGTTAACAGTGTCTTGAGATGCTTCAGTTGCATTTTCGTAAGTATGTGGGAAGCGGAATAATGTTTTTAGTGCGAAATAAAGTGTATTAATCAGATTATAGTCATTTTGTGGACCATTCAAGGATAGCAGCTAGCAGGCTAGCACAGTTATCTTTGTAGTAAACATAACTGTGATCTCCTTAGTTACCGCTGGGGCGGGGACTGGTGGTGCATTTGGGACTATGGGAAATGTGGGAAATGTCAATGGCGCTCACCAATTACGTTTTATTACGTTGTTTTGTGTCGACAAATGTATTTCAGTCAAAAGTAACAAGTAAAAGCAAGTGAAGAGCAGGAAAGCTGTTTCGGGGACGCTAGATACCGTGAATATGACAATGCAGCAATATATGTAAGTGGATTCAAGACTTGAATCACAATCTTTTTAAAGCTTTCCGTGGTGCTGCGTGTTTTTAAAGTTATTATCTTCGTCGTAATTATAAAGCCAAATGTATAATATGAAACAGATACAAAAGTAGAATGTCCACACGAGTGTTCATTAGTTTAGTTAGTATGAATGGGGTTCTGTTTGTGTAGGGAAAAAAATAATCCTGTGGAGATGCCGGGGATTGAACCCGGGGCCTCATACATGCAAAGCATGCGCTCTACCACTGAGCTACATCCCCTTCCATGCCTGCAGTCGACAAGATCACATATTTATTCAATACAATGAGATACCTGTCAATAAATGAAATGAAATGAAATTAACCCCACCTTTACCAGCTTCCACATTTTCACTACAATCCAAATATTATTCAGAAATAAGCCATACTGCATTATGATTTCTTTTAATTTTGGTAGTTAAAGTATGTTTTGGATCTAATACATGTACTTTTACTTAAGTACTTTATTTTGTACATCAAGGTTATTAGGAATTATTATGTGGCGACCATAAACACACAAACCAAATGTCATGGTGATCTTGCCAGCAGTTAAAGAGAAATCTTGACCCACGTGTCCAACCTAGTGGGTGCAGACAGAAGTCCAGCTGTGAAGAAAGTGCTGCTGCAGTTCAGGTACACCCCCAACACACACACACAAACACACACACACACACACACACACACACTAGCGTCGTGACGTTAAAGCGACGCCAAAATGTGTTAAGTTTACTGATTGTACCGGAAATGAGCGATCCTATCTTCAACTTAACGCCCCACGTGAAAACATGGCATTAAAGTTTTTGCAGATTTAACAATTAGACACCTTACTTGCAAGACAAATTATAATATTTATGTGAAAAAAAAGAATGTCCATAAATTAACAAAAGTGTACGTAGTAAGAATTTCATTGTTTAGTCTAACTGTTGTTGACTGTGCACATGACAATAAAACTCTTTAATCTCTTGAAGCTTGAATCTTAACCCACACTCTACCCTGGACTCTAATTTTAAACAACAGTGCAATAACTCTATCAAAGCAATAACTTAGAGTGCAATAACCTTTATATTTATATATATATATAAATATATATATTAGTTATTTGCATATATCCTTAGTTTTATATTCTTTTTATTTCTCTTTTAATTTATTATCTACTGTTTATTTTTCTTTTTCTCAATAACTTTATCGAGCAGTGCAACTGTACAAAAAGCAATTCCCCTTCACGGATCAATGAAGTATTCTGATTAACCTACCGTATCTTATCCGTGTGGCTTTTATTTTGAAACTTCTCGGCGGAAGTGCGGATGTCACTGCGTTAAACTAACCGGTCCAGGCTGCGGGCCGACTTCCACGCTGCTTCCCCGGCGTGTGTGGAACACTTCGTACGCACCGTCCTGTACAACTAGCCGGAAGATTATCGAACTAAACTCGCTTTTCTTTGGTTTGGTTTAGTTGTATCGTTGCCTCGTTGCCTCCGGGTTGATTTAGGACGCCGACAGCGATCTGCTCGGCGCTCAGTTGGGTCTTCTTCCTCCTCATCTCCTGCCTCACAGCGCGGCGAGAGTTTCACGTGGGGCACGGGGCTCATCGCCGCTCTGAAACCCTCCATCAGTTTTCCCGTTATAGCAGTTAGCATTGGCTAATTGGGTTTTAAAAAACGACAAAGATGGCAACCCTGATTCTAGAGGACGGGACGGCGTTCAAAGGCCTCCTGTTTGGTGCGAATGTTTCGGTGTCGGGAGAAGTTGGTAAGTGCTTTATTTATTTATTTTAAGCTAATTTGTAACTTGAGTTTGTTGCTGCTGCTTAATGCTAACTCCTACAAACTCCACCTGCGGAACTCGCTCACTTCAGGTTAGACTTGTGCTTCAAAGTGTGCTTCGCTCTGGATCTTTTTATCCTAAAGTGCCGCGACGGTCGTGGATCGGAGTTTGTAAAGCGCCAAACCCCGTCGTTACCTTCCCCTCTGCGCGTCGGCGCGTGGAGCCAAACTCCATTCAGACATCTGTCAATAAATGTCGGGGTCGCTGTAGATGTCATTTCTCGTCTTCTTGTAAATGCCCTGACGGATAATCCGTCCAGCTACGTTTCATCTCAGCAGCTCTACTCTCTTCTTTTCTATCTGTTGGATCAGAACGTGCAGCAGGAACTACTTTTTGACCTGACCTGTGTTGTTATCAGTGGAGGCATGTGTGCCGAATTACACATTAGGCAATATTGATTTTAATTGAGGCCAAACTTTTGCTCCATGCTGCGTGCACTTGTGCCCATGTGCAAGGCAGCGTTAAAGGGACGGGATTGTCAGCGTAGTCTGGCGGGACAAACTACGCATGACATAATGTAATGAGACTGCTGGTGGTTTGATAGAGTCGCTCACATCAGGAAGCCATAATCCCAGTTTTATTACACTATTACCAGTAGTAGGCTTTTATAATGACCATACACTGGAATCAAAACTTGCCTGCAGTGACTTAAAAAGACTTTAAATAACTTTAGTACTATTATTTAGTAAGTATTCGTGCAAAACTGTGCTCGTATTGCATGCATGTGTGTAATGGGCATCACTGATGGATGCTTTGTGTGCTCAGTGTTTCAGACGGGCATGGTGGGCTACCCCGAGGCCCTGACTGACCCGTCCTACCGCTGCCAGCTGCTCACCCTCACGTACCCTCTGGTGGGCAACTATGGAGTACCAAAGGATGAAGAGGGGGAGTTTGGACTCAGCAAGGTCGGCAGTTATTTTCCTGTATTAGCTTTGTCACTTCTCAAAGAGCAGCTGGAGGCCTTGCATTAAGACATATGAGAGAAGTCCACACAGTGATGAGTTCTCTGGTGGTGTTGTTGTTGTCTTGCTCAGTGGTTTGAGTCGTCAAAGATCCACGCTGCAGCTCTGATCATCGGAGAGCTGTCGGAGAGTCCCAGTCACTGGAACTCCGCCAAGTCCCTGGACCAGTGGCTCAAAGAGCAAGGAGTTCCTGGATTACAAGGTCAGGAGGTCTATCTATCTTTTTAATAAATATAAAATGTGTTAAACAATCAGAGACGCTTAAAGTGTTTTTACAAACATCTTTTAATGATCTGTTGCTTCTGTGTGCTCCAGGCATTGACACCCGCCGTCTGACCAAGAAGATCCGAGAGAAGGGCACCATGCTGGGGAAGCTGGTTGTGGACGGGGCTCCTCAGGACAGTATTCCCTTTGACAACCCGGACCAGAGGAACCTGGTCCAGGAGGTCTCCATGAAGGTGACCCACCCAGATGCAATATACGTCTTTTTATTATCATGATCGTGTATAAAACAGTGTGTTCTGACCCCGATAGCTGGCTTACTTCCCCTCTGGTTGTCTCCAGGAGCCCAGAGTGTTCAACCCCAGCGGTGGTCTGCGCGTCACGGTGGTGGACTGCGGCATCAAGTACAACCAGGTCCGCTGCCTGGCTCAGAGAGGAGCCCGTGTTACTGTCGTGCCCTGGGATCACCCGCTGGACAGCGCAGGTCTGTCCGCTCCTCTGCTGCTAACGGCTAGCTCAGCTTAACAGTCATTATATCATTCATGTCCTTGTCTCCTCTAGACTTTGACGGCTTGTTCATCAGTAACGGCCCCGGGGATCCCCAACTCTGCCAGACCACCATCGACAACCTGAGGAAGGTGGTCTGTGTGGATCGTCCCAAGCCGGTTTTCGGTATTTGCCTCGGACACCAGCTGCTCTCGTTAGTCATCGGCTCCAAGACCTACAAGATGAAGTCAGTACCTCAGACTGGACACGTGCGTTCACCAACGCATCATCAATTCAAATGCTTCAAATCTCATTTCTGAGATCAGTTTTCTCCCTGCTCTTCTGCACGTGTGTACTTTCTCTCTTGTAATATATCAATAATTGATCACTGACGGTGTTTAAATACACACATATGTTCAGTTTTTTAACCCTTATTCCTTTATAATATGTTGGAAAACCACAAAGCTCTGCCTTTAAGTGTCAGACTGTATGATTTGGGGCGTTCTGCTGGTTTGACTCTGGTCTGGAGCTCAGCCCGTCTCTTTCCAGGCTCAGGGAGGAGTCTGTTGGAGCAGCACAGACAGAAATGCGTCCCCTGTGAGCTCTTCAGGAGCTAGTTATCCTCTCTGGAAACACAGACTTTATGCCCACGCTGTTTCTGTGGGAGCGCCGTGATGTGAGCTGCACATTTGTGCTGTTCTCAGCAGTCTGTGCGCGTCGGCCCGGCCGCCTCTTCTTATAGAAAAGACAAAACAAACACGTCTGCGGGGCGAGGGGGGGGGGTTTCTTCCCCCCGAGACTCCGCTGACAGCAGCGTTATCAGGCTGTGAAGGTCACACCTGCTGGACTGTGGCTGGCATCCTCTCAGATTAGACGGTTCAGAGAAACAACAGGTGCACAACTGTTTTCTAAAGTCCATCTGAGTTCTGTTAACACCGGCTCTGACAAACACCGAGCTGCCGTTCTGAAACAAATGCATGTCCTACTTTGTGTAGTTTGCATCCGACTTCCCACGATGCTTTAGGAAAATGTCCCAGTAATGTTTTAGGTTGCGTTCAGTTCGTTTCAAAATGGAAACACAGGTTGCCGTTTACAAAAAATAATGTATGGTGTGTTTTTATTCCGTTTAAACATTTAGTTTTATCACCAAGTGTCAGATTTGACAACTTCTTTCCTCCTCACAGTGGAAAAGCCTCTGATGAGACTTTATATCCTGAGTCAATCAAGTCATTATCACACTTCCTCCTAATAACCCAAACTATTTCATTCTTCTTCTTGTCTCTTAGATACGGTAACCGTGGCCACAACCAGCCGTGCATCCACAAGGGAACAGAGCGCTGCTTCATCACCAGTCAGAACCACGGCTTCGCTGTGGACCCGGACACCCTGCCCAAGGACTGGGACGTCCTGTTCACCAACGCCAACGATCACACCAACGAGGGCATCGTGCACAACACGCAGCCACTGTTCAGGTAGCTGCCCGGCGACACCCGCTGACCTGAGAACAGCATGCACTGGTTCAGATCCCCTCCAATGTGAATAAACAAGGTGCTTTCAATATTTCCAGTGTTCAGTTCCACCCGGAGCACATGGCCGGCCCCACAGACCTGGTCGGCCTGTTCGACGTCTTCCTCGACACCGTGAAGGACCACAAGGACGGCAGAGCCTCCACATCTGGTAACAACAGCTTCACCTTCTTCTGTGCAACACATTACTTCTCATGTTTTATGTGTCAGCCGAGCTTCTTTAACTTCAAACATGTCTTGATTACCTTGAGACGACTTTATAACAGAGAGTTGTCTGTGTAACCGGCTTGTGTGGATCCATAATATGTTGTTCTGTTGTGCAGACCACCAGTTAGTGTGTTGTTGTTGTTGTTGTTGTGTCTGTGGTTTTATTGTTTGTGCAGTAATTCTCTAAAAACACCAGCAAAATGAAAACGCTCGTGTGTGATTCTTTATTTCTCCAGTGAAGCAGCGTCTGATGGACCACCTCACCTACCCGGGCTCCCAGAAGCCTGAAGAGGTCTTCCGACCCAGGAAGGTGCTGATCCTGGGCTCCGGAGGGCTGTCCATCGGCCAGGCGGGGGAGTTCGACTACTCCGGCTCCCAGGTCCGTCAGAAACCTTCTCATGAGAGATTCTCTCATGTTGTTGATGTGAAACAGAGTTATTTTGGGATGCAGGCACAGTTAGGAGGATAAGAAGGCTGCATAATACTCCAGTTGTGCTGTCTGAGCTGCCACGACTGTGAAGCACCACAAGATTAGACTGTTTCTGCCGTCCCATCAGGCCGTTATTCCAGCTGATTATGATGTTTGTGTTGTTTTCCAGGCTATTAAGGCTCTCAAGGAAGAGAACATCCAGACTGTGCTCATCAACCCCAACATCGCCACGGTCCAGACCTCCAAGGGCCTGGCGGACAAAGTCTACTTCCTGCCCATCACGGCGGAGTACGTCACGCAGGTGCGGGCGACGTCTTTGACTCGATGTGCTACCTGATAAGAGAGAGGATGTGTGGAAACACGGGGGTTTTACACTCAGGCTCCTGTAACTGTAGAACAAGAAAGGGTTTTATTGACTTTGTGTCGTAGTGCAGTGTTTCCAACACTGTGCGGGACATTTGAAAGGCTTTAAACATTTCTGTGCTCTCAGTTTGTGAACACGTGCCGGTTCTTCCCTCCGTCTTCGCTCTCAGGTGATAAAGAACGAGCGTCCGGACGGCGTGCTGCTGACCTTCGGTGGTCAGACCGCCCTGAACTGTGGCGTGGAGCTGACCAGGCTGGGCGTCCTGGAGAAGTACAAAGTCCGGGTTCTGGGAACGCCGGTGGCCTCCATTGAGATGACGGAGGACAGGAAGATCTTTGTGGAGAAAATGGAAGAGATCAATGAGCACGTGGCTCCCAGTGAAGCCGCGCTGTCTGTGGAGCAGGTGAGCAGGCGTGGCACCTCCGTACCTGCAGAACGAGCCTCACGTTTGGTTTCCTCTTCACCGTGTCTTCTTAACTCTGGTCACAGGCAGTGGCGGCTGCAGAGCGCCTGGGCTACCCCGTCCTGGTGCGCTCAGCGTTCGCTCTGGGCGGTCTGGGCTCGGGCTTTGCCAACAACAGGGAGGAGCTCACCTCTCTGGTGACGGCCGCCTTCGCCCACACCTCCCAGGTGCTGGTGGACAAGTCCCTGAAGGGCTGGAAGGAGATCGAGTACGAGGTGGTCCGCGATGCCTACGACAACTGTGTGACTGTGAGTAAAGGCGTGTTTTATACAGGCCACGCCCAGTCTGCCGCATCCACAGGTGATGTCAGCGCAGCTCCACTGCTTAACCTGCAACATGTTCCTTTTAATGTTCGTATACTGTGTCGCATCACGCTGTAACCTCCCTGGGTGGAGTTGGCGAGTGATACTTTGCTTGTACCTTTTACATATCCTGCAGATTATCTTTATTTAGTGTCTCTTTCTGCCATTAATGAGTCAAAAAACCTTGTTGTTCTTCAGATGTGACAAAATAATTGACTTTTCCACTTTTAGCCAACATATTTATAAAGAAAATTTGTAATTTTAGCATTTGATTAGCAATATTTTACTATTAAATTTATACTCGATGCTTGAGATTGATTGCCACAGCCCCCTTCTTATGGAAATGATGATGACCACTTGGACTTCTTGGTTTTTCTTAGTAAATGTGAGTAAAGATGCCACATACCTGGAAAACAGTACATTTTAAAGGTAAAATGCAATATTACTGAACTTAAAAAGGCAGTTTTGTCACTCTTGTGTCAGAGGTAAGTGCACTTTATGTAGCGTAGACGTCTTATGGGAAGTAAACATCATCCGTTGGTCTTGTTCAGGTGTGTAACATGGAGAATATTGACCCTCTGGGCATCCATACCGGAGAGTCCATCGTGGTGGCGCCCAGTCAGACGCTGAACGACCATGAATACAACATGCTGAGGAACACGGCCATCAAAGTCATCCGGCACCTCGGCATTGTGGGAGAGTGCAACATCCAGTACGCGCTCAACCCGGAGTCAGAGCAGGTACACACACACACACACACACACACACGCACACCCCGCAGGCTGTGCTTTAACCCGCGTGCGTTGCTGTGTTGCAGTACTACATCATCGAGGTGAATGCCCGTCTGTCGCGGAGCTCAGCCCTGGCCAGCAAGGCCACAGGTTATCCTCTGGCCTATGTAGCCGCTAAACTGGGCCTGGGAATCCCGCTGCCGCTGCTCAAGTACGTCTCGCACTTTCAGGATAACGGACCATGTGCAAATAAATCCAAATAACTTCTGAGAACAGATCCCAGTGTGTCTGTGGATTGTTAAAAACAATCTGTGAATGTTTTTTCTGCAGGAACTCTGTCACCAACTCCACGACGGCGAACTTTGAGCCCAGTTTGGACTACTGCGTGGTGAAGGTGCCTCGCTGGGATCTCAGCAAGTTCCTCCGGGTTTCCACCAAGATCGGCAGCTCCATGAAGAGCGTTGGTAAGTTCACTGACCAGACGGCGCTCCCGACTCGAGGAAAGGTTTTCTCTCCTGCAGGATGAGATGGTAACTACAGCCGGCTCCCTGCTTTTCTTTGGACAGGCGAGGTGATGGCTATTGGCCGTAGCTTTGAGGAGGCCTTCCAGAAAGCCCTGAGGATGGTGGACGAGAACTGCGTTGGCTTTGATCACACCATCAAGCCCGTCTCTGAAAAGGTGAAACAGTTGTTCCTCCTCTTGATCCTCTTTGTTTGTTTATGTATTCACAACCAGAGTGGAAGGAGTCACTGTTTAACGGCACCACAGCGAAGAACAACAGATAAGGCGACACTGCAGCAACAAGCATGGAGGTCAATGAGACGTGGCTGCAGAGTTTGTTTATAAAATGCAGCGAGTACTAAATGTTCCACGCTGCTTCAGGACAACCAGTCCCTCCTTTGACTTTAAAACTTTCAGGAAAAGACTACATTACAAAAAAATAAGGATGTTTTGTGTCAAATCTAAATTTTATAGGGAAAATGTCACTGGGGAGGCAAGTTATTTTTTTTTATAGCACCTTTCATACACGGATGCAATTCAAAGTGCGGTACAGAGACAAAGTCAAGATTACAATTTTAAAAAGCAATAATTAAAACTATATAATCATGATTCAAACAAAAGGAAATGAAATTACATAAAAACGCAGTTTTAAAAGATAAAATGTAGAATTTAAAAGCTCCAGTGCAGATGATCAGCTTCCTGAATTAAAGTTTTTAGTAAACAGAGATGTTTTCAGCCCTGATTTAAAGGAGTTCACTGATGAGGCAGACCTGAGGAGTTTATTCCACATAACTGGGGCATAGAAACTAAACGCTGCTTCCCCCTGTTTAGTT
>JAVQJL010010401.1:0-11697 GCA_036024295.1 Nannoperca obscura | reverse complement strand
GTGGAACCAGCTTCCAGTTTGTTTACGGGAGGCAGACACCCTCCTCACATTCAAGAGTAGGCTTAAGACTTTCCTCTTTGATAAAGCTTATAGTAGGGCTGACTCAGGTGACCCCTGTGCCACCCCTTAGTTATGCTGCTATAGGCCTAGACTGCCGGGAGACTTCCCATGATGCACTGAGCTCCTCTCTCTCCCTCTCCATTTGTACACACTCATATCCCATTAATGCTTGTCACTAATTCACCTTCTTCCCCTAGCTGTGTGCTTCTCTCGTCTCTCTCTCTCCTTCTAAAGATTTCTGCAGGTGTTGACCGATGACCGCCCACCTAGAGCCTGGTTCTGGTTCTGCTCGAGGTTTCTACCTGTTAAAAGGGAGTTTTTCATTGCCATTGTCTCCTAGTGCTTGCTCATGGTGGGATCGTTGGGTCTTTGTTTGTGTGGAAGTTGCTCTCAACCTGCTCCATGCCATAGAGTGCCCTGAGATAACTTTGTTATGATATGGCGCTATATAAATAAAATTGAATTGAAAAGATTACCCACCCAAGATTAAACCATACAATGAAAACATGAGCAAGTGTTCTATGTTGAACACACAGATTCAGGTTTATTGTCCAAAGAGAAAGATGCAGTATACAGGTTCCAGACACACAGACAGCTAATCAGACACACAGTACAAAATGAGAGAGGAGCAAGGCTGTTTTACTGAGTTGTGACTCTAGCAGTTGACTACCACCTCTGACACACTTCCATTAGGGCAGTTTAGTTTGAGAAACTTCTCTTTCCTAAAGCTGGAACTCTGAATAAATGCTTGAATTTGTGGAGTCCCCTCATGGGTGCTACACTGACAATAAATTCATCAATGGGCTTCATTGAGTTGGCACATTAACAGGTAAAATAATTCAAACATGAAAGTTCATTCTTGACCAAATGGTAGTTTGACAAAATAATCACAACTCAAAGTTTTTTTCAATAGAGATGACTAAATCTGCAGATGAAGTTTGCTCAGTCAAAATAACAAATGATTTGATCACACAACTGCAGTGTAGTGGCAGTTTGTAGGTGTAGAAAACTGTAGTACATTCTCACAACTATTGACTGAAACATCCTGAATTGAACGGATAGTGAAATCTGAAAATAGGCTGCATTCTTCTTTAATGTAGTGAAATATTTATCCAGGAATGTGACAATTCTGTGCTCCAATTATCACTTCAGCTGACTGAATATTCTCGAAACTTGAATCTTGTTATCTACAGTAACCATCAGGGTTCTTGTGGACTAAAAGTACAAAATCAGATGCAGAATGAAATAAGGTAGCAAAATAACAGGACATTTCTGATACAAACATGTTTTGCTTCACATTCACTCGCTCACTCAAATGCTTAAATTGTCACAAGTTGTCTGGGGGTTTCTATTCATTCAGACCCCTCAGTTAGCTACGTGGAGACAAACAAAGTGTATTAAAACATTAGCAAAACCCTCGCCACGTAAAGAAGCTAAACCAAAAGTACCTTAATGTATTCTGTAGATGAACACAGTTTGGGTGTCATGTTGGTGCCCTTTCTTTACATCTAAGAAGTGATGGCGACAAAGTAATCGCCTTCCTCTGGTGATTTTTCAGAAAAGGAAGTAGCTTTGTGAAGATAGCAGCTATGTCTCAATTCAGAGGCCACATCCTTTGAAGGCTGCATTTGAAAGCGTCCCATTTTTGAAGGCTCCTTCAAATCCGCCGCATTTTCGCCGAATTTGGAGGCTCCAACGGCTGTATCCTTCGCAGCCCGACGGATCTCAAAATGTATTGCACGCAAGAGAATATAGCATCCCCAAACATCCTGTTACCAGCGGCCAGAGAGCATTACACTTTTAAATGTTAAGTACTGGGTTTCAACTCACTCAAATAACAATATAAATGTAAAAAAAAAAAAACAATGGGCCATAAAAACCTCAAGTGCAGCAGTCAAGGTTGCTAGGCTTCATGGCACATGGGTAAATAAGAAATCCTCCGTAGACCAGACCGTCTTTTCGGTCGGCCCCTGAATTGAGACAGAGCTAATGAATACTTTAATTGGTCTCACTGTGAATGGTGCTGCAAAAATACCCTCCCACCCCACCCGCATCCAATCTCACTCACACACACCTTCCTCTCCATGTTACAAAAGACATTTATAAAATGACATGCCATAGAGAGCAGCCACAGATTAGAGGACAGTTTGTTCCTACTGGCAACAGATCAAGACAACAGCTGCAGGATTCTCTGTCACCATTCAGGGGTTTCCAGCGAGACAGACGAGTTACTCTGCTGCACACTAACCCCCGACCATATTATAAAAACAAAAGCAAGACAACCCTGCTGATGGCAGGGCGGGATTATCATGCGTTCAGTGGCAGCATCGTAGTCAGAGTGACCAGAGCTGCCCTCTGCTGCTCTCCCTTGTTCCCTGTTATAGTGAGTCAGCCTCTCCTGGCACACTGCACACAGCCAAACCTTCATCGGTGACTACAAAGTTTAGAGAACATTACTGGTTGGAACTGTAGACTGTGTATAAAGATGGCCGACATGAAAGTGAAGCTAAAACATCTTGATCGCCCCCTGGTGGCTGGCTGCAGTATATGTCATATGGACATGAAGCCAAATTGAGAAGTCACATTTTACACATCATTTTAGGTCGTTTTTAATCCCGCTGTTTGTTCAAGTGTTCATTTTCCCCATCACTTTGGTTTTAATTATGATTTAATGCCTTAATGCTCCACCGCAGATGACTACTGCGCAGATTCTGGCTCCAAGTGATGTCACCAGCATAAGATGGCAGTTCCTGTATCCAGGATGTTTTGCCTTTATTTTTGTATAGGAGGAAGTAGAGAAGAGTCATCCATCTTTACATACAGTCTATGATTGTAATCTGTAATATATGTGGGATACGATCTCTGTCAAATTCAAACAAAACTTCTTAAATATCAGACAAAAACAATCATTTGAGATAGACTAAATCTCACTGAAGCAAAAAAAGTGTCATCTCAAAAGTAAAACTCACAACGTACAAATGATCTGTGTAATGATATAAACTACTGGTCTTTTACTGTTCTGGTAATGTCCTGTTTACAGTTCCCTCTGCTTCTCTCTCACTGATCAGACTTCTGCTCTGTCTGCTGGCGTAGCGCTCACGCTGCCAGCTCTCACGTTTGTGCTGCCAGACGTTATGTTTGCAGCTCGGACACAAAACTCTTGCGTGGCAGCGCAAACGAGAGAGCAGGCAGCGTGACTGCAAAGCCAACTCCAGTAGCTCGTTTCAAGTTGTGCAATTCCAAAAACCTTTTAGGATTCAATTCAAGTGCCGAATTTTCAAAAACAAGCTGCTCAGATTCAATTTTCAGATCCAAAACAAATACGGTCTAATTTCATTCCGTTATTCATGTGATCGAAGAAATAAGTTCAAGTGAGAAACTAGAAACCCCAGAAATTTTTTTTTGAATTGCAAACCTTGAAATAAAAGAGATGAATCAAACCACATAAATCCCACATTTCACAATTACATTTTCAGTTCCTTCTAAAATTCTAATTTGTTTCCATACCTGTCAGATTAATCTTGCATGCTCATGTACAGTTCTCTCTACAGGTCTCTATGTGTTCATGTCTATGTGCATTTACAATGTTACCATTGGCCAGTCTTTCCTGCATTCTTTTATGCTGTTTTTCTGATCAGTAGTTCCATTTGGACCCACTGGTCCTTCATTTCAGACACTGTCAGGATTTTGACACAGGTGGTCTTTGTCCCCAAAGCTCCAAATCAACTGATGGTGGACATGACTCAGTGAGATCTGGGACTGCGGTGTGGTATTTCACTGTGTTTCTCTTGCAGTTGTTACACTTCGTCTGGTACAGACCAAAATCACATAACGTAAAGGGACCAGAGAGACAAATATAAACTAATTCAGACTGTGAATGGACCCTGGTTTTCAGAGTAGCAGACCATTATCTTTGGCTGCTGTACTGATCTGCTACCTTCTACAGAGAGAAAGACAAAAAAAGACACAGAGAAAGAAACAGAATATAAAACAAGGGTTTTTCTTTTTACAAGAGTCCTTTTGAGGGTTTCACCAACCCCTCTCATCTCCTTCAGACACACATTCCTCTCCTCTTGTTTCTGTGTGCACAGGTGTAGCCAAGTCCATCTGTTTACTTCCTACTGGTGAGTGAGAGTGTGTGTGTGTGTGTGTGTGTGTGTGTGTGTGTGTGTGTGTGTGTGTGTGTGTGTTTTTCTGGGTGACTACTTGTGTTCTTTAGTAGGAGCAAAGTAAAGCTCCATGGGTTTGTTCACCTTCCAGTACTTTTCGCTGACCAGCTCCAGGGAGAAGGAACCGTTCAGAACCTGTGAACAGAGTTAAACAGGTAAAACATCCACCGATCCTGACGGCTTCCTATAATTAACCTCTTCCACTACTATGTATCCCAAAGTCTTGCCATTCAATTAGTATGTAGCACAGATGTTCTTCCTCAAAGGATAAGCAGACCGGTTTGCACTGTTTTCTAGTTTGAACTCATTTCAAACTAGAAAACAGCTTCTGCTGCAATCCTCAGCTGAAAGAGTTCCTGATATTCCACATGTCCTCAGACCAAAGATTCACACGAGACGAAACCGCTGTGTGAATAAGTCAGCCGATGGTGCGCTTGCGACTCCGCTGGTCACCTCTCCAGTGGCTGGTTGTAGAATGTAATGCACGTCACCTGTTTCAACAGCCAATCAGCTTGTAGAGAAGTCAGCTGGTCATCTCGACCCGCTCGGTTTTTATGTTTTTGCAGTTTCATAAATTCTAGAAATGCAACTGTAGCAGGTAAGTCATTATCACTATCCATATTCATATTTTAAGATGCTACAAATGATATACAGCTACAAAAAGAAGGCCAACAGAACGGACGTACAAAGAGTTGTTGCTATGGAAACATTTAGTCACATTGCGTAAACTGGCAGTTTTCAGAACATTGTAAGCAGTTGCAAAATTCAACTTGTCTTGTCGCAAATATTTGGTCTGAAGAAATGTTTTTACCTGCTTCTACATTTCAACATACTAAAGAGTTTCAAAGTGCCTCTTACAGATTCAAAAATGGTTTCAAAGCTGGAAGGTTTTAGGATGTAGATTTGCTACGCTTTAGTTGAGTGATATGAGTATGAGGTAAAGACATTCCTCAGGTTTTTGGGGGCACAGAATAACTACTTTTTTTTGGAAAAAGGCAAAGAACTGCTGTTGCAATAAATACTGTAGACTGGGACTAGAATCAATGGATAGTATAACGAAGTGTCTGTACATATAATTGACTAACTCAAAAAAGTGGATTGACCCTGTGTCGTGCTGAAGTGCATGGTTCCATCTTGTCCGCGCATCTCAAAGCATCGAGCAGCCAAACTTTCTGTGCAGTGTCAAGGTTTCCTTTTACATGTGAGTATTCCTGATCTAGTTGTCCGTCAATACTGATGTATATGATTGACACTTGTGTGGGCGCCGTTTTCATATTTTCACCTACATTATATAGCAATTGGCTACTGTCTACAAAAGCTATTTGTCATCGTTATTAAAACATGTTGCCATATTCTTGTTTTTGCCGTAGTCTCCATTTTATGAAGATGTTAAATACACTGTTTATTTACCAATTGTGTTTGTCATGGACAGCATCAGTTGTAAACACAAGAAGAGCACCCGCTCTGTGAAAATGTAAATGTAGATAAATATATTTATTCAGTGCCATTAACCTCGCGTTTACACGTGTACTGTCAAAATATTGCACTTAAACAAACGCTTCAGGTGGCAGCCTGTGAGATGCAGCTGAGACAGCTCCATGGATTCAAACGAGAACGAATCTGTCGCGCGAGGCATAATAAACGTGTCTGATACGCTTGCGGTGTAGACGCAGGGTCAGGAGTCGGCCAAAAGGCTTTTTTGAAATGACTATATATATATGTTTACTTTTAAGTCTGTTAAAGGAAAAGCCCAGGTGTTACTAATAATATTGAAGATGACTTCATTCCATTCAAGTGTTTCATTAAACATTAAAAGAGTGAGCCAACATAAACAACAGCAGGACCCTGAAAGTGAAGTCCAGACTGGAAAATGATGGCACTAATTACATGTTGAGTGTATAGATAATCACGGTGTGTGCACATGTGTACTCACAGTGAACTGGTTTCCAGCAGTAGGGATGTAGATGGTGTACTGTTTCTCTGAAGCTGCTTCCACATTAACAGGACTGGCCTCTGCGTTTCTTCTCAGCTCCTCCAGAGCCAGTCTGACGGCCAGGTATTTAGACAGGTGGTCCACTGTAGCGTTCCCGGACGTCTTAATGTAGCGAGGTACAAACTCCACACTGCAGACGCACACGTACATTCAAACATGCATAAATGAGCGGGGATGCACAGTTAACGTGTACACGGTGACCACATTGGATATGGACGTGGTTAGATGCTTAAGACTGATTTCATTAGTTCTTCATGAGCTTCGTTATAAAATTCAGAGGGGAGTTAGTTGCGTTTTAAGTTGCTTTGTTTTAAAATAGTGTTACAGAAAAGGTTCCTGCTTATCTCACAGCAAATACAATACCTGTAGACCTCCTTTCTGTGTACTTATGTCAAAACACGATTTCCCCAACCGCAAACACTTTAGTCCACTCCGGATTTTATTTGTGAGACCAGTGTGAGCCTTAATTTGAGCTGTGTGTGTGTGTGTGTGTGTGTGTTACACTACCTGTTGTGACCGTCATCCTTCTCCATCAGGGTGGGATGCGGCCTGAACACCAGTTCTATTTCGCTGGCACCACCATCAATCACAGAGTCCCCGCCCCCGTTCTCCGCCGCGTTGTCCATGTCCAAACCACTGTCGTCACTTGTTTTGGTGCGCTTGATGCTTGGACCTGCCTCCTGTGGGAGACGGACCAGAAAAACAAGTGTCTCATTCAAGTATGTTTATATTCACATCTTGTAGTTTTGCGATTGTGCCAGCAAATACTATGCTGTACTGTCACAACAATTACTACATTTCTACAGTCTCACCATTACACTGGTCAACACTGAGCTCCAAATTGAAAACATTAGTGTCACTAAATATTTTCACTGGACACACCAGTTTCTGTAAGTTCAATTTAAGACCAATTTAATGTCCATACAGGCAAGCACAAGTACAGTACCAAAGTGTGGTGACTTTGGTGATGCTCCTGGTGTGAATAAAGAACAATATTGGTTGATGGCAGGCTTTATGTTTTCTGTAAGTTTTCTTGCACAAAGTGCAGTGGGCTTCAATTTCATTATTTTCAACATGCTTCATGTCTACATTTTTTTTTCTTCTAAATGTGCTGTTTCTGAGCCAGATCTATCTGAACTTGCATTAGATGAAAGTAATGTTAACAGACCTTTTAACTTATTACTTCTAGGAGGAAGAGAGCCAAGTTAGCTGACCAGGCTGCACACTTTGCATAGTGGTTATTAGTTCCATGTTAGTTTCATTTTGTAGTTGTGTTACAGTACAATACAATACAATACAAATTGTTCCCACAAACACATTTTAAAGCGAGACTGAACGTTAACATAACTTTTAAGATGGTATTTAAGACATTTTAAGACCTAAAATGAATGTATTTTCCAATAAAAATAACTAGTGTACTTTAATGTCAAAGTAATTTAATGTGTAAAACATCCCAACATACCTGGTTGCTGTGGACAGAAGCGTTGCTACAGTGGGAGGAGTCTCCGTTGTCCTCAGCTCCGCTCCCGTTCTCCACTGTGTGTCTCTTACCACGCTGAAGTCTGACAAACAAAGACAAAGTCAATTTATTAGAGCAGACAGACTTTGAAGTGTGTATTTGCACAGTTTGTGAGATTGCTGTGTTTACCTGGTCATAGCCTGTATCTTCAGCCCCTCTTCTATGCTGTGGGACAAGGCTTGCTGGTTGTTGTGTTTGCTAATACGGGCCAACACTCTCTCCTGGTGGGCTTCGTACTCGTCACGGCTGGGATAAATCTTGCCTGAAATGGGGTAAATGAAAAGAATTTTAGAATATTTTTACACATCCTTTGGACTTGCTCAATGAAGACAGGTTTCAGTTCATGCAGATTTTTTGTGTGGTGATTAAATCCGCTTAAGCCCTTGCATGGTTACTCACTAATCAGAGCATCAAAATTAGGGTCTGGACGCAGCGACCTCTTGGACACCAGCTTCTTGCGACAGGTGGGACACTCTTTATTACTGCAAAGGCCGGCAGGTCAGATATTATGAAACATTTAATCGACATAGTCAACAGTGCCAATACTATCAATAATACAACACATTTCAAATGCATTTTACTTTTTGTCTGGGTACATTTACAACAAAACTATACATGCAAAGTGAACCTCTGAAAAACTGAATGAGAGTGTCAAACCTGAATGTGCACAGGTCCTTCAGGCTAAATGTGGGCACACTCTGCAAGACCATGCATTACCAACGTACACAAACCTTTTCTTTGGCATTCACTCAGCACCCTTTTAGAGAGTTTATAGCCCAAAACACATTAGAACAAATGTCCCCACTTACAGGAATAAAGAGCCATGATTTCATGGCTGATGACAGTAGTTAGACCAGACCTGAATATCTGACTTTAACAGAGACGTTGTCGCTCTCTGTAAAAATAACTTCTAAAGCTAATCATTTGCACAGAAAAAAGTAACACAAAACCTGCTTTAACAGGGGATGTATTTGTTGCCATAATGAACAATTAAAGCGGTCAACAATGGGAATCTGAGTATTAAGACATACATGGAAAAATGTAAACATATGCTTTAGAAAATAATGCTGTATCAAACTGGTAACTGGTACATATAGTATGCTCCAGGATATCACCACCGACGTTAGTCTTTGAGTGATGTTAGCCTCCACCCCTAAGATTTATTTCGTCTGACTGTGGAGACCACACCTGACGCTCTCCTTTCCCTCAGAGGTCACCACTACCTATTCTTTACAGCTCTGACATTACTGAATTAGTTGGTGTTCCCACCCTCGGGTGAGATCATTAGAAACCTGAAGACCACTGAAGGGACAGAGAGGGGTCTCCTGGTTGCTACTGCATGATAAAACTCACCCAGATCTCAAAGCTGTGATGATACAATCAGCGCAAAAGCGATGTAGACATTCTTTGGTTGTCATTGTGTTCTTCAACATGTCCAGACAGATAGGACACATAAGTTCGCTGTGCAAGGACCTGGGCGACACTGCTATCTCCAGTCCATCTGTTATAGCCTCCTGTGCCAGTACGAAACAGATCGAGATGAAGGTTAGTACACACAAAGATACATCTATCTGTGAATGGAACATGCTAAACAAATCTCACAACTACAGAAACTGAAGAGTCCTCATCATTCTGGATATTTCACAGCTCACGTTCTATTTTCAGGAGCATGGGGGAGCTCCATGTCTTCATAACTGTGTTACAAGGATGATTATACCATCAACTGATATGAATTAATGATGTGCTTTAAGGGTCTTTCACACCACCAAAGCATGATAACGTGCAGTCTTCAGTCATTTCAATAAGGGGAAGGCAGCAGAGAGGAAGTGGTTTTGATCATGGAGGTGGTGGTATGAATCGATTGCCGGCCCAAAGTTCACCGTGCTGAACCTCTGGTGGTAACAGCCTGGCTTTGGCCAATCAAGTTGAAGGAGGTCAGAAAGAAGAGCGATGGAGGAGCTGATAATGCTGGTGTCTGAATACTCCGAGTTGTACACATGGCACTAACTACTACTAATAGTAGTTAGTAGGGCTGCAACTAACATCTATTTTGATAATCGATTAATCTGTCGATTATTTCTACGATTAATCGATGAATCGGATAAAAACTTGTAAACTTGATAAAAATGTTTTCCCAAGTTTTTATTCCAAAAACAGTTTTTCCTAACAACTTAAATATAAGCTATACAACATGTTAAGATATGTTTAATTTGGCCCAAAACATGGGGAGAGCAGGAGGAAGTAGAACATACAGTAGTAACTTTGCATTGCAATGCTAAAATGTTAGCATGTCCACATGTTAACATGACCGTGGTGCTCCCGTGCCATGGAAGTTCATTTTTACAGAGTTTGCAGGTTACACACTTTTTACTGTTATTTAAAGTAAAGTGCTCCCACGCTGTTGAAGATTTTTGTCAAACGCTTTTCTCCGTCTCCGCCATTTTTCAAATGTTTTTTTAAGTGACATAGCCAGCTCCGCGACACAGCGTGTAACGACGCAGACCCAACGAATCGATAAGGACATTCGTTGCCAGCGCTTTTTGTAATAGAATTTTATCGATTCGTTGTTGCAGCCCTAGTAGTACTATTATGTATTTTCATTTTCTTTTGTTTGAATTATGATTATAAAGTTTGAACTATTGCTTTTTCTTTTTGTCCTTTTAATCATGACTTTGTCTCTGTACATCACTTTGAATTGCATCCGTGTATGAAAGGTGCTATATAAATATACTTGCCTTGCCATGCCTTGCCTTACTTAACGTTACATGGACAACCAGAACACATCATTTCAATGCATTTTGATTTAATTTGTTCAATCTAGCAGGGCCTTGGACCGTAGCGACAACAAGTTGTGTGATCAATAAAAATCTGTTCAAAAACAAACAAAAACAAAGAGATTTTCATAAGACACTGGTGTGAATGGGTTGATGTGGTATGAATTCTTACCTGTGGTGTTCTCTGTAGCTCATACAGACTCAGCTCCCAGGTCTTACTGAGGGGCTGAACCCCGTTGGTCTGAATTGTCTGAGTCATCACTGCAACACTGCAACACAAAAACAAAATGAGATTTTCTTGGACATTTAGAATGATCTACCTCTGGTAAAGAGGATCACTAGTGAGAAATGGGAAATTAACTTTTAGCGCTGTTCTACCTCAGCAGACAAAACACTTTGCCTCTTCCCAGTCACACACTGATGGAAACATAGCTCCAAGGCACTGGATTGGCTATCAGAGGCAACTTGGGTTTAGTGTCTTGCTTAAGGACACTTAGACAAGTGGGCAGGAGGGATGGAACCACCAACCTTACAATTAATAGATGACCGGCTCTACCTAAGTTTAGCCTCCCCTGCATAATAAATGTAATTAAAGCTGCAAGCAGCATTGAAGGGCCCTCGCCAACGTGCGCAGGTCGGAGCATGCTGCGGTCGAAGCGTGTGGCAGCCTCCACTTAAAGCACTTGAGAGGACAGCGAATGCGTACGTCTGCTTGTGCACAATATCAGCTTAAACCGGCTGCCTTTCCCCTAGGTAGACTAACTTTTAAATGTAATCACTTAATTCTCCAGTAAATGGCAGCATTGTTTCACCAATAGAGTCCCTTTCTTCAGACTGTCAGCATAAAGAGCAGAATGAGGAGATCATTTGGTCTTGAAAAGAATAGGTGCCGTGGTAACGCCGTTTGATGAAAAGTCACAATTTTCGCAGGGAAGCATCATCTATATGTCAGGACGTCTCATATACAATTTCAGGCAGATCGGGATTACCTGCTAGGAGCAATAATGTAATGTATATGCACTGGCCTCACTAGGTGGCGCTCTCACTTTGATTCAATATTGACTCCTACGTGTGTTCAGGCTGGGAGTGTCATCGATCAGTATCAATATGGACAAGATGCTATCATCTGGAGAAAAGTTAAAGCGTAAACACACACTTGTATAGTGATTTTAAGTTGGATCT
>JAVQJL010010400.1:0-29133 GCA_036024295.1 Nannoperca obscura | reverse complement strand
AACTGTTTACCCCCCAACCCTTTTTATCGCCCACTGCAACCCCCCCCCCCCCCCCCCCAAAAAAAGCGGCTTAATTTAATCTCACTATTCAAAAAAAGACACTGAGTGAGAACAAGTGAACAAGGAAGGCTCATGTGTCTACAGTTTAATATTAAAAAAGTTAATGTAGAAAAACATGCTCAACACTATTTATCATGTAACATCTGCTGTGGGAAACTCATGTATGCTATATTGTGTGATGCTATACCACCTCTTTGAGGCCATTGTCATTACAATAATCCTAACATGTACATGCAGTGCTTCATGCCATGCAATGTGGTTTTTATACATGTAAGTATACATTTTGAAAGTGGAAGTCTGGTGAAATACACTATGGATTATGTGTCTGTAAAGTAAATAGATTGTAGCTTATTGGATTAATAACATTTTTTAAAAATATATATATTTCCTCTGTTGGAGAGCTTTCAGGTGATAACATGGGCAGATGATGCCCCCTCCAGGTGTCTACAAAGAAGTGAACATTTTATTTTCACCACCACGGTGTACAGTTTGTTCTACATGGTGCTCTAAAGTCTTGGCTGCTTCACATTTTGCTTTTGGAAAATACAGACATAACCAACCATGAACGTTACACACCAGTAACATGTTACAGATCACAGGGGATTAATAACTTATAAATACACCCTTCTCCCATACCCGATAGGCCATCTATCTCATGATGTAGCCCTTTATTTCCTGCTGATGACATGACTCTAATTGTCATGCTGTGGGCACATACACTGTAATTTTCTTCAAAGAGCCTGCTCTGGACACCTGCATGTGCTTAGTGCCTCTGTCAGGGGGCTGGCAGAGACACCCGTTGACTCTCTTTGTTGTAATTACTCGGATCAGATAAGAGAAGCTGCTTACAGAGGTCTTAATAACAAACTTGGGGGATGCACTGGATATATCTCCAGGCTAACTTTCACTGTGTCGAGGCTTGGCACTGCTAGCTGAGGCAAGCAGAGGATAAACTTCCATGATATTGACTAAATAATGGAGGAGCTCTATGAAATTTTCACTTTATTATTGTCAGTAAGCAACACTAATAGTTCTCGTGCCAGCCATTACATTTCAAGCGTCATTAAAAAATGAACAAATGCAGAGACAAAAAGAAAATCAGTCTGATAACTATAGGTTAAGAAAATCACACAACTTTCTGATCTTATCTTGCCACAGAGATTCAGGTCAAGCTCCTAAACAGCAGGTGATGCTGAGAATAAAACACATTTGGCATTGGATCTACTGCCACTTTTCAAATCAAGTAAATTCTTATGTAGCCAAAATCACAAATTCGCTGGACTCAGAATTTTACATCTTTAGACCCTTGACAAGGAAAACAAAGGGAGGGGGCCCTCAGGAAGAGTAACAGAGGACAAATCACTTTTTCAGGACAGACAGACATGCAATACGTATCATATATAGAAGAGAGAAGTGGCAAAATGTAGCTAATTTGGCTGTGTCCTATTGCATTGCCATGTTATTTTTGCTAATGAGATACTGTGGCAACATTTTTACGGTTTGGCCTTTCCATAGTACTTGCAGAGAGCTGAATCATGAAAAAAAACAAATTAGTTACTACACTCAGATGACATCACACTTATGACAACAATGGAAACCTCACTGCAACTGTCTTCACAGGATGCGCAGCGCTCTTCAGCACGAGTGAACAGAACCTAATGTGCCTCTTTAAATGAATGACAAACAGAAAGATTATTGACAATCTTTATCACTAAGAGTCATGAAGACAGGTTTTATTCAATGAAGGATGTTTGCTTTGCCTTCAGGAGTTTGAACCTGCTGACTTTTAACATAATGGATTATTTTATTCATTTATTAGCAGTACTTCTTTACTTTACTGATGAGATTAAATAGCCTGAATTTAAGCAATATCAACTTATCATTGTCATAAACGCGTTTAAAACTCTACAGGTTGCGTGTTGGTTGGAGTGGTAAGAGGTTTTGCACATTAGTATTATGTTAACTGCTTTAGACAAGATGAAATAGACACCGTGAGGTATCATCCCTTTAGGCCATTGCAGATGAGATAATCCTGATTTACAGTGTGAAACATGCAACGTCTATGCTGGTGTCTCCATGAGAGTCAATAGTCATTACTCATTCCATATATTGGTTTCCCACATTTCTTTTTCAGTATTTCCTCCCTTTCTGTCTCCTCTGCTCTGTTCCCATTTCCCCTGGATATGAAGAGGCTGACAGCTCTCAGCATATAAGAAAAACCATGGTAACAACAGCTCCGCAGTGAATACGCTCCCTTTGATATCAGTTTCTGAAAAGCACAGTCACTGATGAAGTCTGCAGAGCAACACTTCAGACCCACTTCAAGTAAAACAACAAACTAAATTTAATACCTGACATGAACTCAAAATTTCTATCAGCACATAACGCACACATTCAAGTTACTGCACGTTTTCCACTGTATGTTCTGAATTATTTAGAAGATAATTATTCAGCTTTGACACAGGTATAATAAAATGTGAATATACATGTATTTGCTTACAAATACACACAGAATATATATTTAAAAAACGTATACTATATTTAGATTCACTGACAGTGAACAGTTATTCATTTTAAATGAAAATTCACTTAAAAAAAGGAAAAGTACAAACAAAGACACTGGAGTGCCACATTGATTATAATATCAGGAAATCCATCAGTAGTGACAAAAAGATTAAATTATACAATAAAACATTAAATATTTAAAGAGGGAACTGTAGCACATTGGTTAGATATAGTGTATATTTGAACTGATACTGCACATGAACTGATACTGTTGGGAAAATGTGTAATGTATACTATACAACACTTCATCCCCCCCAAAAAAGTTTTACATTTACAGGTAAAAATAAAAACATTTGTAGTAAATCAAATGAAATTAGTTCACTAATTTCCTAACAACATGCATCGCTGGTCATTTATTATTTGTAATTTTATTTTAATAGCTTTCTGGGCATCTGGAAGTAAAAAGAGAAACATATTGTCAAAGATGTTTTTAAAAATCCCCAAATTGTTTACAATAAATACAAAAGTCACACACCATACAATCTGAAAAACAATAATGATTTGCTTGTAAAATCTTCAATATATTCCATGTAGTTAATGGATGCTTTGTATTACATCATACTTATAGTAAATATAATTTCTAAATCTATATATGGGAAATGTAACATAGTTATAAGTTACGAGTTACGAAATAATTTGAAATTTCTTCACTTCAAGGTACACCTTTGGGGGATTCCTCAACCTCAAGTACATACATTTATACAGAGGGGGAAAAAAACTAAAACATCATGTTACATTATGAACATCACATTGGTCAAATAGAGACCATCACTGTTTTCTTTAATCTTAAGTAAATAATAATGTATTCTTGAATTAAAAATGTTTATGCCAACAACACATTTCCATCTAGTTCACCAGGTACAGCTTATACCAAGGGCAGAATTACATCTCATTGACAAATATCTTCGGCCCTTGGGAAGCCACGTTATTCTCATAAATGACCGGTTTGCCAAGATAGGCGTGTGGTAAACTCAAGCTTACTTGTGACTGGTTGAAGCTACCTTGTCTGTGGACCTGCTGATCAAAATTCCCCTTTGACTGATTGACACTGTCTTGTCTAGAGGCTTGGGGACCATAACTCTTTTCTGGTTGGTCGAAGCTGCTCTCATTGTAGAGCCGCTGTCGCATTTCACTTGAACGTTTCCCAGAAGCACTCCTGGTTGGATACCTCTGACCTGTCTTATACCAGCCTGTCTCTTTGAAAACAAACCAAATATTTCCGACCCAGAGGACGACGTTTACAAAACCAAAAACCTGGAGATGGAAAAAGGGACAGGAGTTTATGGCTTGTTTTTGTTTTTTCAGTGCTTCATTTCTCGGCTGAATACCTACCACAGATGTGTTGAGACGTGACCAGCGAGGCTCCTGGGTAGCTGTGCATTTGTTCTCCTGAGCTCTGCAGGCCGAGATGAGCAGAAGCACCTGTGTTGGGTTTGTTGCCGTCTTGATATCATAAAGAGTTTTGGCCCAACAACAACTGCTGACTAGCCACATGAAGGAGAAGGTGACTGTAACAACAAAATCCTGCTCAGGACAAAAGAGCAGAAAGGAGACGGGAAGTGAGAAAGTCAAACACAGGATAAAGCAAGCAATTCAATGTGATTTATGTCATACAAACACAAACATGATCACACTATGTTGGAGCTGTGTTTGTTGAGATATAAACTCACTGACCACAAGTGGGCCTCTGTTGTTCTTCAGGTACTTGTTCTGGTAGAAGACATAGACAATGGTTGCCAGCAGAGAGTACAGAAAAGCAAAAACACCCACAGTCAGAAAAAACTCAGCTGCTGAGGAAAAGTCGCCATCCAGGAAGAGAATCTCTTCTCTCTTGGCCTCGCACAAGGGAGCTTCGAAATGCACTTCACGTAATCTACATAACAAAGAAAGAGGAGGTTGACGTGAGAAGATTCGGTCTGTAGGAAACATTTAGCCGCTCATTGTTGGCTGGCACTTTGAGAGCACTTTTTATTAGCAATCTTGTGGCTAAAAAGGGGATAGTTCAAGCTCAGTAAACATGGACAAATGGAAGATTCTGTTGAACCTTGTTGCACCGTATTGAAAACAATGCACAGATTCTGCAAGATTTATAAAGAAGCTGCCAGTGGAAAATAACAAGCAGTTGTGCAACATGGATTATCTGAGTAACTAAGGGAAGCTATATTTTGTTTTTTTCTGACCATTTTATTAATATTCAAAATATATAAATCATCCTTGAGCATATGGTGCGTGGAATCCTCTAAATATTTAGTTTCAATCTTAGATGATGATGATGTATGACACAAGTGAGTTAATTTACTATCTCACTGTGACAATACTGACTTAATTGTAACTATGGGGAGCGTTCTGTCTGTGTTTTTAAATGCAACAATAAAACATTTACCACATGAAGTAACAATATAGCAGTTTTGTCATTTGCATGTTTGGTAGGTCATTTAGCAACACAGTGTGGAAAAGGACTTCCTTTTGCTGAAGGTTTAGCAAAAATGTGACTATGCTGCTTTTATCATTGTTATGAATGAAGGAAAGCTATATTTAGATGCAAACTGTATTTAGGTACATCTAAAAATATAGTCATTGTCTCAGTTTGTTATCAATCAATGTGCAAAACACACACACACACACACACACACACACACACACACACACACACACACACACCTTTCTTGTCCAGAGTCTAAAATACAGAAATTCAAATCTTTGGTCTCAAAACATAAAAGCTCCCTTTAACATTTCTAGTTCTTTACATCAGAAATAATATCATTTCATTTCAAAAGAAGAGAAAAATACAAAGGTTTTGTCAGAAGCAATCTGGATTAATGTGCCATTTATACATGACTGGAGTCGGTACCTGTGAACTAACACTGAAACCACTGTAAAGTCAAATGAATTGTTAATTAGACACTTGGTCATCACTGACACCGACTCTGCTGGTGTTCGACCACAGCGCTGCACCGCTGCACCACAATACCAGAGAGTGAAGATCTATTCTAGTTCTAGCTCTGTATACGTGAGTACTTTCTTCACACACAAAAATAGAAACAAGGCTGATAAATAGTGTCACTCCTTTCTCATCCTCCAAACATCCCAGCAGTGCTGATATAGTACAAAGTCTTAGATGGTCTCAAGTACATGAGTACAAGCAGGTCTGCAGGAGTCAAAATGAAATGGGACAAGAAAGACACAAGTTTCAGCTGATCAGTTACATCAAGTTGCTGCAAAGAAATATATAGTGCTGTAACATCACAAGAGACCACCAGAGGTTAAGACTCGACTGACAGGACTCCAGGTACTATGTTATTCTTAAACAGGCCGAATTTTAAGAGAGAACAGCAACTTTTATTTTCAAAAAACACTTTACTTAATGTCTGGCTGACCAGTTTCTTGAAATATGCAGAGATGATCACCATATCTGGTTAGTCTGAAAGCATCACTTTGGGTGTCCAGTCAAATCTTCACTCTTTGTCAATTAGTCTGTTAATTCACATTTTAACCCTTGTGCTACCCTGTGGAGAAGACACTGGGTCAAGACAATGGGCCACTGGGTCAATATGACCCGGCAAGGTAGCACAAGGGTTAACATGATCTCATTCAAAACATGTAAATAGGTTACATGCCAGTTAACTGTTAAAGATTAAAATGGCATTAAATGTCATAGAAAAAAATGATATGACAATATATTCATATAATCTGATAAGTTAAAAGGTCAAAAGTAAAAAATAATATGGGAGGGAAATTAATATATATGATGAAAGTTTTCAGTGAATTTGCTTTTGGGAATTTGAAACAAAAGTCACTAGGTGGATGTATATAAAAGAAAGCACAAACAACTACTTTACCTGAAAGGATAGCCAAAATTGATGTTGATGCTGAGGTTACTCTGCCTCCTGTCGGCACAGTCCACCTTAACCTGGAGCTGACCATAGTATCCTCCACATGTTGCAAAAGCACAGATGGCAAAAATCTATGAAAACAAACAAACAAACAAACAAAAAGTAATAAAAGGATCACCAGCTCTTGATAATTCATACATTTTATATGAATGATATTTGATATTTATCCAAGATCAGTTCTGTGAGTGCAGATTACTGCATAATGTAAACGCATCAATAAATGACAGGAGTGATTATTGAGATTCATAATTAGTTTGAAAACAAAACCTGAATAATTTAAAGGTCGGAAGACAACAAACAGAGCTGCTCACTGTGTGCCGGAGGGTGGCCACAGCAGCACAGTGAGACTCAATTTGAAGATGAAATACACATGTCTGAACTCATTTTATCTTTATACTTTTTATAGAGAATATTCATTGAGACTTATTCCGTTTCAAGTACTTTGAATTGATTTTTCTTGACCTTTAAATATGTTGCATCAAAAGACTACACTGATGCTGAACCAGACGGGCATTTCATTAAGTTATCGGTCAATCAGCAAATCATGAAATGGATCAAAAACATCAAGATCACACTTGATATTGTAAATCATACAGCGTAGTATGCATTGTAAGTGACTAGAAGTGGAAATAATTGGAAACAAAATAAAAAGATAAATGAAGAAATGACAGGACCAGAAAAATGAAACTTACCGGAGCAAATATTACCATACACATTTAAAAATCACAGATCTCAAGTCCGACTCCACGCAGCGTCGAACAGCTTTTGTCATCAGGTTAAAATGCCACTGATGCAGACGGGAAGAAGAGACCGACTCTTTCCAGCGGAGAGGGAGGTCTGACAGGAGACATCTTCCCCAGGGAGGAGTCTGAGATTTTCTCAGAATGTTTGTTCACCAACACTGCAATAAACTGTAAATGCCATAATTGAGTGAATGTGTGCGAAAAGGTTGTTTAATGTTATTGTAAGACCATAAGGACGTTGCTCTCAAGAGAAGGCTTCACTGTAAGAAAACACATACCTGCTGCAGCATTTTATCAATGCAAAATGATGTAATGTATCATGAGACAGCAACAATTTCAGCACATTAACTATTTTCCTGGGCTGCAACTTCAATAGTGGATTAAGAGAGTTGATCTCAAAACATACACCTTTTAAGTTCAAACTTAAATTCAAGATACTTTATTTGAGTGATACTGTAAAACTCATAAATGGTTGCTTAAAGACATTCTCCAATTGAACTGCCTTGTATTTACTGTACATCCGCTGCATCACTAAGATCACACTAAAAGATATCTTATGAGTAATTAGTGTTTACAGCGTTTCACACTTTTCACAACTTGTGTTGGAATATTAGGTAATCAAGGACATGGTTTTGGGTCAAGGCACATTGCTGATGGTCCCTATGATGTCTCTTCTACAAAACAACATTTCATATTGTGATTGTAATAGTAATTAACCAATGCTCAGTGTGATCAGATATGATAAACTACAGATTATGTCCGTATGCATTGTAATCATTAGGAATACTTCAATTATGATCAGGCCATTTGCATTAATATAAAAAGGATTCTGCTGACCTCTTTTGGTAAAAAATCTGTATTACAGATTTATTTTTAGGCAAGGATGAATTAAGGGTTGTGCACATTACTGAGTGAAATGAATAATGCACAGTAACCTGGATTTTAGTTAGAGGATATATGAAGTGATAATTTATCTTCACTCCGTGTTCAGTGGTAACAAATATTCAGATTGGCCTTTTTTGATGGAGGGGCTCTTAGATCCAAATATGTAATTCAGAAAAATATCTCAGACCCATTGTGTTTCATAACATTCAAAAATGTTGTTACTTTTAACAAAAGCAGCATTATCAGTTATGTTGGAATTTCATAAACAAATAAATACACATAACATGATGGCCACAGATGAGACGGAACAATCCAACAAAATGTTTTTTCTTAATAAAATGGCAACTTCTTCAACTCCCCCCCCCCATTTTCATAACAAGTGTCAGTGTTGCTCACACTTGTTTAAAGTGCTGCAATAAACATACCCACAGTTATCACTGGATCACACATTATGGAACTGTAAGATAATGAACACTTTTATCATACATAAAATAAAAGGATAAATAGACGAAGTAAACAAGTAAAAGGATATAGAGTAAAACAACACAAGATAAAATCAGGACTAAAAGATGAAGTGGAAAACATTACAAATACAAAAGGGTAGAAAAGGAGAGTATCACATCACATAAATGCCGGTCTTTGAGCTTAAAACTGTGGTTTATTGAACTAATTTTGCTGTACGGTATAATCACTGTTTTGGATGTTTTACAACTTATTATTATTACCTATTAACTGACTGTTAATCACCAGAAACGTACATGAGTAAAAACTGTTCTGCACTCATAAACCTCAGAAGCATTATTTATCTTTATGGCTAAGACAGAGTTTAATGTCGAGCTGTTGTAGGTTTGACGCAGACAAGACTGCATGTTAGAAACATCTTAATATACTATGTATGTAAATATGGGCCACTGGAAATGTGAACGTAGCACAACTGCAGGGGTAGCAGCCAAGCTAAGATTAAAAACATGAATAAAAATAGATTAAACAAGTCATTGTGTGTTATTTAAAAGTTATTTAAAGAAAAAGAAAGAGACTGATTGACTAATTCCCTTGGGCTGGCTTTTGATGTGAATGACAAACTGACTGATCACATTTACAGTCTGAAGCTGAAAAGCGGCTTCACTTTACACAGCGTTTAGTAACCTCTTAAAATCAGCTCTGAAAGTGATAGATACCCAGTGCTGCAAGTAAAGACAGAAGTCTTGAGGAGTATTTTAAAACCAAGCTGGAGGCTGACAGGGACATTAAACTGGGGTAAAAATAGAGGTTGATGCATCTGTCTAGATGAGAACAGATGAAGACATGAAAACTCCTCTGTCCAGTTTGGTTAAAGATAAAAATAAGAATAAGTTTGCAATTCTCAGCTGAAAGAAACAGGACTTCACTGGCTCCATTCACACCTATAATCATAGGCGTAGGAACCGGGGGGGACGGGTGGGAAGTGTCCCCCCCAATATTGGAAAAAGGTGCATTTGTCCCACCCAATTATACCACCGGTGAGAGATGTGTCCCCCCCAATGTCAAACTCACTCCTACGCCCTTGCCTATGATCAAACCTAAAGTTATTTTTCAAATACCCTTCCATTTTCTTTTTTTGGCTAGTGGAGCTGCAAAGATGCGTGCATGTTCTTGCACTGGACTTGAGAGAACTTGGAGGTGACAGGGAACATACACATTGCATGGAAGATGGTGTGTTGAGGGTCAGAGCCCCCAACAGGTTAATCCAGCCATGTGCTTACTAAACTAATCATCATGAGAACAATAGGAAGTTGCCATAGGAAGTACAATGCTGATATTCTGCTTAAGAAAGTATATAAAGTATTATAATACTTCTGGTCTGACTCTTATTTGCGGTTTCTCTTTTTTCTTTGCGGTAAACACTGCCATTACATTTATTTTCCAATAAAACTTCACTTGTTCAGTATTCAGTATTTCTTAGAATTTACTACAATAAAATACAAATTTGCTGTGTAGTTTTTCTCAACCACTTCCAATTGAGACTATAATCTCATAGTAAAGAAGTCATATATTCACTTTGTTTGTATTATTGGTTGTTAAAACACAACAAACCAGATTACTTTCACTGCTCTTTGATTATTCAGCCAACAGAGGGCAGTACTTAGCTATGATGACTGAGAGCAAAATCTCAAATCTCAAAACTGCAGTGAGGAGCTCTTTTTACTTTCTCTCTGCATTTGATCTTTCTTCTCTCTCCAAAATACAGTAGACGGTTGTGTCTGCTGTATGTACAAGACACTAAATACATCTCATCTCATCTCACTCTGTGTGCACTGATTAATGATCATCAGTAAATCAGATAAATGATATATTCCACTTGATGAGGTGATTGTGCTGGACCAACAGCTGTAGGTTTTTTTCCCCATCATGTTAAAGTGGTGAGGCTCCAGCCTCTCGCTGCATTATTAATGAATCTTTTTCTGGCATCATCTCCCCTCTCTGCCCTGAAAACTGTGGGAGGAATAGAAAAGCATAAATCTGATGGCTTTTATGAGGCCTCCACCTATCCTGAGCAAAATCACACTAAAGAAATGCACTGTCCAACGCATTGATGTAGTTTGTCTTGCAGAAGGCCACCTTTGGCCCGGGGCTAATCTAGAACATGCAAAGATACAAGCCCATTGAAATCATAATTAAGGCTAAGTGTATGCCTGGTTAAAAATGGATCATTCCAGAATAGCCTGAAATTATAAAAAGGTAATTAAACTGCACAAATAATCTATAAAAATGAACAGATATAGTAAATTTTATGTCCACCTGTATTCATCGCTGTTAAGAAGCAATACTATGTGAGAAAAGACGACAACAGGAAACAATGCATTTCTGCACAACAGGATGTCAAGAGAAATGTGAAACAGATTTAACATTTAAATGTGTTCTTCTGGACTGGGATGCCACCTCAAATTGAAAGATTAATGTAAAAGTGGGAATATGGAAATATCAGAATTCCGTTTTCTATTTTTGCTTTGGCGGGGGAAAAAAAATCACATGGAAGACTGTGTTATGTAAAAGGATTTGTATAGATTGGTAATTTCTTCAAAACTGGCTTTTCCTAAAAACCAATTACTACTCATTTCTGTTTTAAACTGTTAAGCATTTCACTCCTTTGCAATCCATATATCCAGTCAACTTGAACGTAAAAAAACCTATCTGTTACAACGCAGATCTTAAAATGCCAATTACCCAGGATGCAAACATATTCCTGGTGAAAATGTTATATAATACAGTATTTGCTGGGTGTGAAGTCCTCTCTGAGACGGCTATACTAGCTGCAATGCTGCCACTGACCCTATTCCATCAATCTCACATTAAAACGCTCCCAGCATTTAAATATTTCAAAGAGCTCCTCAGCTAACTCCAGAGAATCTCTGAGCCCCTCTGTATGTGCTCGTGTGCGTCACTTTCACTCTGACAAACTCTTTTTTAAACTGTCTTTAAAATGTAGCTGAACCTAGAGCTTATGACTGATGACTAAACATGAAGCTAATGTCTAAAAGGAGGAATACAGATCTGAATGATGCAAACTCGAGTGCACGCGATGAATCTGTTTCTGCATAAATAATCACATATTTCACAAATGTCTCTCTCACTTACACTCTGTCACAAGAATATATACTGAATCAAATGAACATGCTCTGTATATGCATAGAATGACAGGAATGAGAACTGAGGCAGAGTAGTCATGAATATATTATCATGCAGTTAGGCGATGTCTGGTGCGTCACTGTGTGCTTTACATATACTGTCTGTGTCAGCTCTGCAGAGGCACTCACATGACAGTGTGCAAAAGACACACGCAGGAAGACACACACACACACACACACACACATTAAACACCTCTCCAGTGTGTTTTTATTGGTTCTATTTGTGTGGTTTTTATGGTTTCACATTTTCCTCTGACCCAGGTCTATGTACTCTTTATAGTTTTTAATTGCTTAGAGACAGAATTAATGTAAAAAAGGCTGTTAAGACTGGCATCAGGTGTGATAATAAAGTCAGGCAGTTCCCCATAGAGTATAACTACAATTAATGTATTTTTAGGGTGGGGTCACCGGAAGTTCAAATGATTCCTCTGATCTCCGGTGATCAAGCAGTCACTTTTTTTTTTGTTTATGTCATAGCATCTGTTTTTCTTCTGTTAATATTTATTTAACAGATATTCAGAAAATACCTTAAGTCAAGAAGTTGCTTTGCCATCATGTGACTAAATATCAACTGATCTTATATTAAAGGAAAATTCTCTTAAATTTCATAAAGACTGATGTTTTTTCTGCCTGTTGGAAACAGCAGTTGAGAAAATAATCCCACCACAAGGTCCATTTAGTAGATGTTCTGTATCACCATATCTTCATCAGCAGAGCGAGTTTGCCCAGTTACCATGAAATTGTAGATGTTTATGTTAACAATTGATCATATGGTTACTTGTATGTGAAATGGGTTGAGTGTAGTGACGCACCCACAGACTCCTGACTCTGCAGTTCTCTCTGCGCTTTGGAGTGTTTTAGTGTCTCTCAGCTCATTGTTTTGGTTTTCTGGCCCTCAACTTTAATGTTTGGTTCACTCTCCTCACTCCTATCAGTCAACACAATATTGTGTTCACAACTTGTTTCTACTGGCCTCGAGTGGCCAAAAACTCTGTTATTGTTTCTTTGCTTAAAAGCTAAGGTATGAAGTTCATTCACATCGCAGTGAGAAAACAGAGACAACAATGTCATGGCAAGGTCTATTTAGTAGATGTTCTGGGGATTTTAAACATACACATGACCTTCATCTTCATCAGGAATGACCTTTAAACCTCAACTGGAAGGACCATCTGTTGATAAAAATTGTGTGACATGATCAAAAGCTCAGCTATAAAGTGGACATTGTGGTGGGATTGTTTTCTAAACTTCATGAACAGTCTGAAAATGGATATTATGCCAAAAAATGAAGGCAGAAATGTTCCTCTTAAAATACAAACAAACAATATTCCATCAGTTGTTTTATGACAAAACGTGTAATTTATTCCACACTGGCCTTTGTTTTGCTCTGCTCTGAAGAGCATCAACATTTAATGTGTACACACTCTAGTTGAAGTAGAGGAGCGGGGCACTGAACATCAGTCAATTATTAATGTTTAAAAGGTTTGGAGAGTTCCGTTGCTGAAGTTAGTGCTTGACTATAGGATATCAAGAAAAGACTGAGGGGTGTCCCTCCACCAAATGGCTCATCCATTGGAAACTGGCTGCGGCCTGTTGAGAACCTAACGAGCTGAGGACTATTGGGAACACAGACAGACCTAATGCTGAGAATCCACAAGGACGAGCTGTGTGAGTAAAAGCTAGACAAGGACTATTGAATGCCAGGGCAACAAGAGATCCACTAGAGCTAAACTTGAGATGAGGAGTCCTTGAAAGCATGGTTTCCTGCAGGGACTTTGCTGGTCAGGCGCATAAGGAACATCTGGAGCAGCAGCTAGTCAGTCCAGCTGTCAGATTCGATTTCATCTCAGAAGTGAAGTAGACATGCCTGCTCATCCTCTGTGCATGCTGAGTTCACAGTATAAAGGCTGTCATGGGTGTGCTGGTACTGTATGATATGAGTCATTGTGAAGGACGCCATTTTTAAAGGTTTGATCTAATTACTGATGGGCCCTGTGTCAAAATTTGAAGACATTAATTATCTTAGTTTATGCTGTGCTCATATAGTGCATAAGTTAAGTTGTGTTTAATTAAATTACTTCAAACTAAGGAGCACTGGTTGGTCTCTGGGCTCACATTACTCCACCTGTATAGTCTGCTGTGTGCACTGGGCTTAATGGGAACTGGGGTAGATCAATAAGAGCCCAAAAGCATATTTTGGAACAGGGCCCCCCTAACAACTTAATCAAGCCAAGCAGTAAGCCATGACAGTGTGGCAGGGAGCCAGCATGCACAATACCAGAACCTTGAAGCTGACGCAGCAAATTGTAATTAAACCATCATTCATTTTATTATTTACCCTCTGCTTTTCTATATCAAAATGGATCTTGTTAACATGTTGAGATGGACAAATGCCAGTCGGTGACTAATTGATCTCACCTGTATGAATATCGCAAGCAGGTCAGTAGGGAAAGTGACAATATTGAGCAACGGTTCCCAACCTGTAGGTACACAAGATAAATCGATGATTAACAAAATAGTCATAGGCAGACATTCTTTAAGATAAATCCAGTCAGGAGCAGAACCAAGTGGTCAGAAGAGTTCCAAAAGCTCACACTCTCATCAGCAGCGGGAGATATAATTTCAATAGAGCAGCTCCAGTAGGCCATGTGGTTTAGTCTGCATCCTTTTAATAGTGTGTCATTATTATGAGCATTTGGTTTTCAAGGTGATAAAGTTAGGTTAATGCAAACAGACCACATTTATATGACACATTTTGTTTGCAGTACTCATTTTGTGTATCTGCTTGTGAAGACAACGATTGTCAGCATTTTTTACTCAACTATATATCACATTAAACTTCAATGTTTAAAAAAAACATTTAGAATACCAGTATTTCACTTTAGCCATAACAAGATCTAAAATAAACCTAGGTCCTGATGTACTGATGATGCTTTTTATAGTTTGCTAATTCAAAACACTGAGGTGACAGATTAAGATGGTATTATGAAGACTTGTTTGATTCTGATTTGTTGACTCAAAGACAGCAGCACTTATAATAATATGACACGGGGATTTCTGACCTTTAGGCACACATTGACCTAATTACACTAGCAGGCAAATCACTGTTGGCCTAGATACATTATGAGAGACAATACCACAGACCTTCACTGATATGGACACATGATTGAAGACCACATGTATTATTATTATTATTCTTATTATTACATATAGGCCAGAGGGGTACATTTAAGAAAATCTCACCACAGCTATCTAATAATCCCTTACTGTATTTAGTGTTTGCTTTTAGGGAACCTTCTTTAATGTGTAGGCTGTACTTGAAGGATTTGAAAAGTCATGTGACCACGTTATTACACTGTGTAATTTACACAGTGGGCAGCTAATCACATGTGGTACAACACTATTAAATAATATATATTTAAATACCATATCCATGTTTATACCATATATTTATGCAAAATAATCAACCAAGTCACAAAATGCTTTTCATATTAAAGATCAACTGCATGTTGGACATTTGCATTTGGCCAGAAAGTTGAACACCTGAAGATTTCTATTCAGCTTAAATAATAAGTCTCGATTTGGTAGATGAAAAGCTCGTGTGACTGCAGCCTAATGCAGATTCCTTAAAGAGATACCAGCACATGCTGCAACAATCAATTTCTCGACCAGGAGGCTACAGATGGAGAGCGAGCAGCCACAGTCTTTATGGCTACCCCACCCACAACGCATGGCGCGAGGCGGCTCAGGAGCCATTCTGAAGATTTTAGACCAACTAATCTGCATAACGCGCACAGCCCACAAACTGAATAATGTTCCCCATTTCAGTGACAATTTCAGAGAGGTCCTGTGGCAGCCATCTTAGGTGTACCACTGCAGAACGTTATTATAAGATAAAGGACGCGTAAAGGCGCATTCTTCACTCTCTGTTCTAGTTCTCGGTTCAGGACCACGGCCAGCTCCCCCCCCCTCTCCTCCTCCGCCTGGCAGGCAGGGAGAGGCCATAGCAAAAAAAAAAAAAAAAAATCAGAAAGCCCCTCTCCTTCCCCTCTTCTGTGCACTATACACTCCCCCTGCCCCTCCCCTCTGCTCCTCTTCTCACCTCCCCCTCTCACATCCGCAGCGGTGACTGGCCAATAAAATACAGAAAATACGTAAGCATCGACGAGTGCTCGGCGCAGGCGGAGAAAGCTCAGTGTGAAGCAGACTAAACCTCCTCCAGCTCCACTCGTACTGCTGACATCTCTCAACGAGCGAGTACAACCAGGGCCTATCCCTGTTTTAACTTTTGGCATATTCTCCATGCTATCTAGGCACGGATAAGACAGCGGCGCGGCCACCATCAGGGGACATTTTAAAAAGCCTCCTTCAGTAGGTTAGGATTTCTGTGGGGACGCATCGTCTCTAGAGCAAGATGTTAGACCCGTCGTCCAGCGAGGAGGAATCTGATGGGATAGTGGAGGAGGAAAGCAAAGAGGCGATGGCACCTCAGGCCGGATCTCGCATATCTCCGAGCAGGACCAGCGAGAGCTCCGGTGGACTGGCGCCCAGCAGCAGCCGCAGCAGTGCCCGTCCGACCAGCCCGAGCCCGTCGGCCGCCAGCGAGGAGAAAGAGGATCTGGAGAAGCTGCAGAGGGACGAAGAAGAGCGTAAAAAGAAGCTGCAGTTGTATGTTTTTGTCATGCGATGCGTCGCGTACCCATTCAATGCAAAACAGCCCACAGACATGGCAAGGCGACAGCAGAAGGTAAGGGCCCTCGGTGCAAAGGCATAATTGATAACCACATGCTGACGAAATGCCTTCTTTCATATCGCAGATGTTGTCATTGATGACCTACATAAGGTAGAGCACAGAGGGGGTTTGGCCACTAGGCCTATCCGATAGCGCACAGATACGGCACAGTCCCAGGGAGAACACTGTTTGTTTGTTTTTTGACGCAAAATGTTGAAATCCTCGGAGCAAGACAAGGAGCACGTTAAAGCTCTTCGAGCTCCGGATAGTGAAAGGACACATGGTGGTGCAGAGCTGCAGACTGAGTGCAGCCCCGTGTCCCTCCATACACGCGCTCACAAGTGAGATCAATCCCAGCAAGCCCATTAATTGAAAGGGCGTTCAGGAGACGGTATACTTAAAACAAGACGGCGACACTGTCCTTGTTGGCCTACATGTCACCGAAGTCCTGCTATGCAACTGTACGTGTCTCTATGTGCTGCCTTCCTGGCGGATTCCCAATACCAACCCGTTTGCGCCATCACTTATCCCGTCAATTTGGCCTCCCAAGGTGACTTTTAGGCACCGACCTCTTTAGGGAGATTGCTTAATAGCCTTTCTCCTCTGCAGATGAGCCTGGCTCCTCTTCACGGGTTAACTACAGTAAATTAATTGCATTACATTTTAATCAATGTCCACACTTTTCATTTTCTTTACAATTTTCGACAGGAAGTCAAGCTTATGAGATTTATATAAGTTACTGTAAGGTACAAGGCCCTTGTCCTGGTTTCACATTGCTGCTGTGATGCTCCATTGATGTTGAAGCCAGTTTTGGGTCATGGTGTCCTTACTGTCAAAAGTCACCATTCACATGCCCTATTGTACTAAAGGAAGGCCGAATTGATTGTTGCTCAGGACAATAGCCCCAGCGTATTGTCCTTGGCATGTGTCTGCCACACCAGAAATAGACTATCTACTGTTTGTACTCCAAGGCTGTAGTGTCAATTTTCTGTCATTTGTAAATTAAGGTGCAAATGTAACTATAGATGCAACACTTTCTGTGTAGGGCTACATTTATACTGTGAAAACAGTGATCATCACATGGCTCAATGAGACTGTAGTAGCAGTTTCTTGTAGTGCTCCTCACAAGACAGAAGGTACATTTAGTGTTACCTCTGTATCTGCTGAAGAGTCATTCAGCTCAGTTAATCTAAGTCCAATCATGCATCACTCATGCGAGGAAAGCCTGTAAACAACACTATGGATATTGCTCCTGTGAGTGTTGTTTTTGTTTAACCTGCAGACAATTCGTCTTCCTCTGGACACAGTTTGAGCCATATGGTCTGGATTTTATGCTGACTCATGTGCAAGTGCATGTGGGAGGCATAAACCACAGTGTTTCCATGTATTTGTTATACCGTTCAGCATAGGCTACTGTCTAATGCACGTTTAGTGATGCACTTTCATATCTGGTAGCTTAGGCAGCCACAATCCTGTGCTGTGGGTGAGTGAATATCTGGACAAACAATCCAATGCCTGCTGTCAGACCAGGAAATCAAAGTGTGTCTGCCTGCCTACAGTCTGCCTCTAGACTTTGATTTGGTCCAAATATGCATCATTTCCTTCAGAAAAATTACACACCTTGTTATAAATTAAACAGTATTGTCTTTTTTAAACACATTTAATTAATTTGATTTGAACGACACTGAAAGAGGATAATTAATTACACAGACACAACACAGAGCACTTAGATGAAAGTTAATTACATTCTGGCAGCTATGTGCATTAAACAGTAGTCATCATTTCACTGTCATTTTAATTATATTTATGTCCTGCGTGGTTATAAAGAATGGTTTGTCACAAAATACACTTTTATTGAAGAAAGAATATCCAACATCGGTCTAGCATTTTCACCACCACGAACCTCCCTTGAATGTGGGCTCCTCAGATGTCCATAAACAATCATTTATTAAGAAATGTCCTTGCAGCATTGGCTACACAATTCAATATGTAGCCTTTAACAATTTTGAATATTATAGATTAGTCACAGAAATATGATGAAGCAATTTCTGTAATGAAAAGACTTAAAGGCCTCAGCGAAACATGTGGAGCAGCTCCATGATAATCCGTTATTAGAAGCTCTGGCACACAAGCAGCAGTGATGGGCTATCACAGAGAAACAGGCCAGGCTGCAGAGTATGCAAGCTCCACTGCTGCTTTTGAAATGCATTGCTGTAACCTTGTGAAAGGGTAACACAATAGAGCAATGGATTTCTTTTGAGGGGCGAGAGAAACATTTTCTAATTCAGTCTGAAAGGTGCCTTCACAGGCAGCAGTATGCAGGCTGCTGCTGATCGAAAGGTTGGTTGAGTTTATGTGCATATTTAACTGGTGACAAGTGTGTTTGCAAGTGAGGCTAATTGTCTAGGGACACACATACTAATGGCCCACTCCCTAAATATGTTGTAAGTAAATTATTGAAGTTTTTGACAGATATAGATTGTATGGTGTAATTCATGGAATTATGACATCATTGAGGATTGTCCTGGAGGGCAAATACCTCATTCACTTAATGGCAATAAGCTGCCTAAACTGTGCGCACAAAGGAATTAATCAATCAAAAGATGATTCAGATGGCAAGGACACAATGGCAATAAACTTAAATGCCAACTTTGGTCCAGATTGAAATATCCCAAGACTATTTGATGGATTAATAATACAATATTGTACAGATATGTATGTACAGATAAGCCTTCTGACTTTAGTGAACCCCTGACTTCTCTGGCGCCACCAGCAGTTCAAAGTTTTCACTTATTTGGTGAAACAACGCAACATCCAGTGGATGGATTGGCACAACATTGTGCACAGACATTCACTGTTCTCAGATGACTTCTAATGACTTTGGGGATTCTAGTGTCATTATGAATTTCATATTTGTGGTTTTAAATCAAATGTCTCAGCACTTATTGGATGGATTGCTATGAAATGTGATACAGACATTCATGTCCCCCTCAGGATCAATTGTAATCACTTCTGTGATCTTTGACTGGTCAAACTTTTATTAAAGGTTTGGTTTATGACTAAATACCAGCATAACAAATGGGATTCCCATCAGCTTTAGATGTACTTTTTGTTTTGAGCTAATTAGCAAATGTTAGCATTATAACACACTAAACTAAGATGGTGGAGATGGTGAACATTACACCTGCTAAACATCAGCATGTTAGCATTGTCACGCAGAGCATGTTAGCATGCTGATGTACACATTAGCTCACAAAGTCGCTAGCGTGGCTGTAGACTCTTGTCTTGTTAGGTAATAAGCACAACTTTCACACAGCTGTGAAATTCTTATTGAATGCAGTTTTGAATCTTAAACGGAAGCTCTCATGCAGTCAAATAGAACCAAACATTAGTGATGAAAATATCTTATAAATCAAACCCATAGATCACAATGAATGTGTATTTCTGAATAATCTCCTGGGTTTAGGATTTTTGTCAACTAGTGTGATGCCCCGAAGATAATCTGACCCAATCAGCTGATCTGCCAGCAGGCTAATTCAATAGAGCGCCTCTTGGCTCAGCATTTTAATACTACACAGTATGCTGTTGATACTCTGAGGGAGAGGAGCTGTGAATTGTGCAGCAGGCTTTGCAATATGAATGTGAAGTAGAATAAAATGCAAATCAGTGATACTTGGATGGAGTTTGGTGTTTAGTGCTGAGCCTGGCAAAGGATTTTAGGTGTCTCACTGGTAACTGGTTTTATGTGGACTGGGTTTCCTGTCATGTTCTTACACTTTGAACCATAATAATTGCCTTGGAATGAATGCAAAAACGGTTGTGTTTAATGATGACTTACTACATAAGTGTCAAGTCCTTTAATTTGCCATTAGTGTTTTAATAATCCTAGTGTGTGTAATGTCATTGCCCCCTATTTCTCCCGTCTTCCTCGAACAAAATCAGAAGTCATTTTTCAAGATGATATGTGAGCAACAAACATGTAGATGTACAGATAACTGAGGTGTAACTGCCTGAGCGCATTATGTTCATGAGACAGTTCATCCACACAGTCATGTGGACAAAAGACAGTGCCAGTAAACGGAGAGTTCAAGTATGAGACTGAAATCATTTGCATTATTATGTAAGCTCTTTAAATGGTGTTCTGCCTGAAAAAAGGCAATCTTCGACAATAAAAGAAGCTTTGCAGTCAGTGTCAAAGTCAAGCATTTAGTCTTAACAATACATGTGTCAATCAGCAATTTAATGCTTCTGCTGAAGAATGTTAGTCTCTTCCATTAAGTAGACGACATTTTAGCACATTTGATCAACACTGGTATTGATGACTAAAGGTGTTCAACAATGGTAAGGACATGAAAGTAGATTCCAAAGGAGTGACAGCTGAAAAGCAGCAGGCGAAATACCCCCTCACCTACAATGTGTGCAGCCGCGTGTAACAAATCACAGCTTCACAAATTAAACATCTTCTCTGTGGACATATAACCAGAAGGGAAGGCTATGATCTTATTCATTAGAATACTGACAACGTCTTTTCCCACAGGTTTGACTACTTTAAAGGCAGCAATGGCAGTCAGGATCAAATTGACTCATATTTGCCTTGTGCATTTGAATGATCCAGTCGTTTGACCTGATATTTGTACACAGGGCAATCGTGCTCACAAAAAATGGCAGCAGAAATGCAAATGTTACACCGCAGAGTGTTTGCATGTGAATTTACAGTATCTTATGTACTTGTTAATTTCAGTAGAATCTATGCGTCCTCTCTGCAGTCCAAAGCCGCATCTTAATGTGGGTAGACAAATGTTAACCATCTACAGTTAGCAGTAGCTCAACCTTAATCCCGCTGGTACAACACAAAAGACCCCTGCTCTCTGAAGGACACAGTCATTGGACATGAAGCGGAATTGTCTGTTTGAGGTCAGTTATTGTGTCCTCACTGTATGCATGGATTGAGACGAATTAATCTGCTGGGCTCCTGTCATTCTTTTTTTTATTGCTATATAAGATAATCCCTGCTGCCAATGCTGCACATAAATCATAAAATGAAAGGGACATTAGACATTAGCAGCCCTGGTTGGCAATTCAACTGAAAGACAGTCCAGATGAATGCATTTACAACATACATTGAATGTTTTTTATGAAATAAATTCATAACAAATTCTTAGCAACAAGGATTTACATTACATTTATTATCACTTTTATAATGATGAGAGGGTTGCATTATTTTCATTTGCAATTAATCTGCTGATTATTTTCTCAAATAATCATTTTGGTCAATACATTTTCAACAAAAGGGGGAAAGTCCCCATCACACAGTTGAAGGTGGTGATTTTAAATGGCTTGTTTTGCCAACTGTCCAAATCAAAATTTTTTTTTGTGTGGAATCATTACTTGCAAAATGCTACTGATTATTACAGATTGTTTCATTGGATTGTTTCATAACAATTATTAGAGTAAACTATCTGAGGCCTGAGTTTCCTTCCTGCCAGATGTTAATATTAACCTAGCAAAAATGTAATGATTAAGGTGGGGGAGAGTTCCTGAGATTGGTGGACTGCTAGAGAAAACCTAAAATAGATCAGAGTGCGCTTTGTGTGTTTGTGCTTTAACAGTTCAAGGGACTAAAGATGCCCATGCATCCTTGACACATAAATCATAATGCCATTTATATAACTCAGTCAGGTCAATATCTCTAAATGTTTCAAACCAAACAGTTAAAACAAAGCAGATCAAAATAAAATCATCAAGTGTCATCATGTTCTTGTCTTCTCAAACTGTAATTGTGACGTTTTTTTAAAACTTATAATTACCAGATAGCTTTCTCATCATTATGAGATTCTAAGTCATAATAATGAGGTATGGAAGTTATAATCACTGTACAAGAAAACTTCAGTGAATTTTCTTTGATGAACACAATGTACATCATCAAACTTTTAGAAATCTTTTTTGAGTCTTGTGAAATGAAATGAAGGCAGGCAGCTGTTCATTTAAGGTAAAAGAATGTGTTGGTGCAGATGTGTGCGGTTATATTGAATCACATGAAACATTGCTTCAAAGGGAAAATTACTCGGGTCAAAGAGGAGAGAGACAGAGAGATTAGTAGTGGTTATTTTCCACATTAAAGAAAGACGAAGGTAAGAGATATAGCTGGCTCATTACTCCAGTCCTCTGTTGAACCTCTCTTTCCCTCTTCCTCTGATGACTCTCAATAAGGCATAAAGAACACAGCAGCCTGGAGCTCCCACCAGGCTGCATGTCAGGTAGACGCTCACTCTCTAACTTTCTTTCCTGTGTTATCATGGGTGCCACCTCCTTAAAACACTACACCACTCACTTCCTGTCAAATACTAAACCACTACTAGATCTATGTCAATTGCAATAGATACAAATGCCAAAACAAAAAGAAGAGAGCTTACCACACCTCTGTAGTCCGCTTCTCATCTCTGCTTGAGGCTAGCAGCTCAAGGTTACATTAGCCTAACTATAGAGTTGCATTGTGGGTCTAGGCGCCAGGTTTTGACAAGAGTACGCTGACCAAACAATACAAATCTCTAGTTCTGCTGCATCAGATTTGATCTTTCTTTTTTTTTTTTACTCTCTATCGTGATTCTGACAATGTTAAAGGATTGCAGTTCAAAATTGGTAGAGCAGTCTTTTAACCAAGTCACTGGGAAATATTTTATAAACATCTTTTCCTTTAGTCGACAATCTTCAGAAGTGTTAGTGAACACTCAAGTACAGACCTCAAAAGTCTGATTAATGTAATCTGTGTGATCTTTCTCACCACATCTTGAACCATTTGCTATTGATGAATACACACAATGCATACATTATTGAACATCTAACAAGACGAACAGATTGGCAAAAGGAAATAAATATTTGAGAGAATCACCTTTAATAGCAAAGTATGTGTGTGTTTGAGAGATTTACTAGACAGAGAAAAGAGGGAAAAAGACTGTAAGTGATTTGTGATGGGAGGATGGAGGGAAAGGATTTATGTCTCCCAGTCTTGATGAGAGTAATGCACCAGCATCAGACAGAGATACTAACCCACAGTCAGCTTTGTGTGCTCTACAATATAATATAGCATTGTAGCACTGCAGTAGATACTTATGAACCACAACTGAGAAACACTATCACACATGGACATACGCAGGAGAGAAAGGCACAATAAATACATGTAAAATTGTTTTTAAATGTTGAGGCATAGCACTAAACAACAAGGACTTCCATATGAAAACACTGTCCTTAAAATCATTTTTTCTGCACTCTGTAAGAAAGTACAGGACATAGATAATTCATTTTTATTGTGAGAGGAATACCTCAGATTACATGCCAGAATTGCAACTAACAATTATTGTAATTAGTGATCGATCTGTTGATACTTTTTTTAAATCAAAGTAAATCCAAAGATATTCATTTTAAAATGACACAATTTTCTATTGATCAAGTAAACAGTTAATTGATAAATTATTTCAGAGCTACTAAAAATGTTTAGTTAAAGTAAAAGTATTAAATGGCATAAAACTGAAACACTCAAGTGCACTACTTGAGTAAATGTACTTAGTTACTCTGCTGGGTGCTGAGTAGTTAGTATGAGCACAAAATGCATTCAGAGAGGTATTTGTCACATACATGTTGATTTAAAAATGCTTACGCATTTGGAACAAGTGTTATGGTAAACATGTATGCATTTAATTCTAAGTCATCAAATAAATGTAATCAAAATAAGGCAGAACAAATAACTAACCCTTCAGTTTTTCAGTAAGTGATTTATGTGCTTCTTGCAATGAAATGGAATAGACAGCATTGATTTAACTGGTTTGGACCAAATATATGCAAATTGTCCCATTGATTTTATCCTCTGGACGTCCACATGTCTATACCATTTAGGTTGTATTAGGTTAAGGGCTTATTTTCTGTTCAGGAACTGAATGCGCATAATGAGGAACCAGATGAGCTGTATGGCTGCTGCCAGTGAGTTGGTGGTGTGATAATGGATGACTGTTACAAGAAGGGGCTTAGCTGGTTGTGAACACAGTGTTCTCCTGTATATGTCAGCAGTGTCACAGCTTCTGAATATGACAGCAGTGTGGAGACTGTTTATACAGAGCCAGAGCTCCCTGTTTCATCCCTGTTTGCCGTGTGTCAGGCTCTGTCTGCAGAGTATACACCTGGCTGTTTACTAACTCAGCAGAGTGGCATTTACTCACACAATGCTGTGTGTGTGTGTGTGTGTGTGTGTGTGTGTGTGTGTGTGTCTGTCTTCATGGCAAATCTATATGTCTGGTTGTGGATAATGGCTTGTGCATCTGTCTTTGTATAATTGTACTTTTGTGGCCGCAGCCAGTACATGATGCTGGTGTTTGGTGTTTGGTGCTGGTTTGTTTGATGAGGCCTGTTGCTGGTAGATTTTGTGCAGCTGTCATGCAGCGCTTGCTCCCAAATTCGTGTTTGCTGTTTACTCAGATGTGGGCCAGTGGTGTCATCTGCAACATGACTGAAATGAAAGGCTTTGTCTGGCGAGAGGATTCAACGATAACATGTGCTGAAAGCCAACAGCAGCATGGGCAGGCAGCGCTTTCCTGAGCAAACAGATGAATACACAATATGAACATTCAGGTTGACACTATCATTTTGCACATTTGAACTAATTAAGATAAAATTGACCTTCCTTTTTAGGTTGACATACATCTTTATAGTATATCATAACAATGGGAATGTTTAGTGTCTTCATTTTATCTAAAATTACATGTCTGTTTGTTATGAATTGATTACTTGTGTATTTACCACTGAAAATCGCACATCTACTCTATTTTGCAGCCATTTGATTTTGGAAAACACCTTAATTTAATTTCCCTTTTCAACATTATGTAACTTTTAGAGGAAGCTTAAGTGTGAGTCAGCACAGCACAGGCTTTATTGCGCTAAAATACACCAGCAACACATTCAATTAGCTAATTACTCCACTCATCACAGCACTGGACAAGGACAGCTGATACATTGTATACCTCACCAGCCATGCTAATAAAAAACGTTTTTAAAACTACTTAGTAGCTCAAAATATTTGAATATGCTGTGTACTCATCTTTCTTTCTTTCTTCATTTGAAAGAGAGAAATATGAGAAGCCAAAGATGGATGGCCAACTGATGAAAAGATAAAACACCTAAAAAACACTTAAAAAAACACTAAATAAATATAATGTGTAACTTATCATTTAGAATAAATGTTATAAACTGTATATTACACAGCAGTTACGTACAGGAAAATCAGGCCCTAGCTATTGCTAGGAACAATTACAATTAAAAATCTAATGCTTTTTAGGTCCATGTATTTTAGGTCTAAGAACTGAAATATAAATAAAGTCGGTACTAATGTGTGCAGCTCTTTTGTGATCCGACACAGATGTATATGAGACTCTCTGGTGTGCAACAACTTTGTAGTAATTGTTGGGCCTAATACATTTTAAATGTCATTAATTTAAGGCCAACCAGTGAATAAATAATTAAAGGAATCAGTATTTCCTCACCAGGGTTTTGTTCCTGACAGTGTGAAAAAGGGTTTGCAACAACATTGAGGCCTTTATGTTGGACTCATGAGTATTATTAAAATCCTGGCTATGGCCCTTAATAGTTGAGTTGTACAGATCCCCCTATTACATTTTAGGAAGTGATTCACAGCTTTCCTCCTATTAAAATAAGTAATTTTACAGTTTATTGTTTCTTGTGTCTATTAAAAGCTACTGTCGTGTTGTATATAACATAACAAAAGTATGTATCATTATCAAAAATATCTTTGTCTGTTTGTTTCATCCCAAATGTATAGAATTTCTCCTGAATTCCATTAAAATGAGAAATGGTGGCAAAAAGGACAAAATACATATTGACAAAGCAGTATGTAGGAATATAATTTTTCAGTTCACTGAAGAATCACTAAAGGCAGCTTTCATTTTACAAGATATGTCCCCGACGGGTCTTAAAACTATAATCCTGTTTCATATATATTTTGAAATTGAGTTAAAGTTGAGAGACTTTTCCTTCATTTTATACCATCTATATATAATCTATACCCTCTCCACTGTGCACGGTCTACTAAACAGTGTTATCTGTCTGTGTTATATGAAGTTCAAAGGACCTAAACTACAAAAAATATTTATAATTTATCATTAAACCAGTTTTTAATTAAAGAATCTGAGATCGTTATATGTTTCGCATTGACTCAAATATTGTTTCACCATCCAGCTATGAACTCAAATCCATAGACATTTTGAACTGTAATGAAGTTACTGTACATCAAGCCAATGCAATGTGCATATCCCCTCTACTGATATGTGAAGGGTGATTAATGTCACTGCCCACTTCATTGCAAGCCAATGAATCACCGTGTAACACTGCAATCTTGATAAGAGCCACAGAGAGAGAATCAATAAAAGCAAAACAGGAAAGTATATCTTGGGAGTCTGGCAATACTGATGAAAATGGAAGCATTTTCTATCATCCATCAACTTGTTTACTAATCAGCAATGTTCTCCAATCAGCAATGAAATAAAGAGCATGCAAAACTGAAAGTTATAAATACTTTGTACAGCCAAACTACTCTTTGGTGCAGAAGAGGGCACATTTCACCTGGTTTACTGCTGTGAACTTCAATGTCAGCTCTCCCTAAAAATGCAGACACACACACACACACACACACACAGAGTTAGCAGCTTGCTGTGTTGTCACATAAAGTCAGATCGGCCGAGAGAAACTGTCAGCAGGAGCAAAAGTATTATTAGCTTTGACCTTTCATAGTGAAATCTTCAGGTAAAACAGAAATGTGTTCTGCCAGTGTTTGGATGACTGCCAACATCTAATCTCCTAGAGTTTATTGTAATATTTCTTCTACAGCTATATGTGAAAAGGGAATTTTAAGTTAATATGTAAGGTTAATTGAAGCCACTCTGTCCTTGGCCATATGATTACAGGCACGGCTGTAACTAAAATTAAATTAAAACTAAAATGAACTGTAAAGTCATTGTGGATTAATGCCAATAATTTTCTCAATAAATAATTTTGTCCCAATGTAACTTCCTTAGACCTTACGACGACGTCTTCAAATTACTTGTTTTATTCGTCATAACACAAATATATTTAGTTTAAACTCTCAGATCCACACATTTTGAGGCTGCACAAGCTTTTGTTAAAAAAATTACTGAAACAATTGATCAATGATCAATTAATTATTAAGCTGCTGATTAATATTTTAACGAACATCAACTAATCAATTCATTGTTCCATCTCTAATTACAGCGGCTCAACAAAATACAATGAAACCGATCAAAGGTCTATTTTGTCTACACACTTTCAACAGTAACACCGTTGCTACACACCAGGGTCAGTTTGTATTCAAGAAAGCTACAGCATGTGTGACCTCAGGTCGAGTGGCATAAGTGCTAGCTTTGCCCTAAAACATTTCAGTCTGCTTGGTTCAAGCCTGCTTTTGTACCTTTTCTCAAAAGCCCAGCAGCCCTTCAACAGAAACCATCTCGGCCCATATCATACCGCAGCGTATTAAACATAGCTCATGCTGCTTTCATGGTTTTGCTTTCCCTGTTGGTGAATTAATTGTAGCTCATCATTCAGCATGCCAACACTTTAGCCTGAACATTTTCATGTATTCCTTTTAATTAAAATGTTACCCTACATAAGACTCCTTCCTGGAAAACTGTACTTCAGAATTGAATAAGAAACGTTTTCTTGTGAGAAAAAGGAATGAAAGTCTTATAAATGAATGTGGTCTGTAGTCTGTGCAATATATACGATATTACATTATGAGGAAAGGCAATACAAAGTGAAAACTGTTTGGTTTTATTTATCCTCACTCTCTCACTTTCAGAAATGAAGGACGGGTACGCCAACTTCAGCCTCTGAGTGTCTCCATAGACCGGACTGATTTGCATACTGGTGTTAATATGAACATTTCTTGCCTCAGGATGTTCCTAGAACACCATGGTCTATTAAAATATGGCAGCAATGGTCCACACTTTTTCTTTAATCTCACATCTTGCTGTTGCAAAGATAAATAAACCTGAAACCTTGAAGCAGAAGCACAAGTATTGATCTCTGGTGTTGTGGATGTGCTATTATGTGTTGTAAGTGGTTGTTTTATGTTTGGACATTAAGTGGTATATGATCCTGAGATTCACTCTTCCACAACAATCGTGAATCGTACGAGTTGAGTTAGTGTTATCTTATTTTATATGTTTGTAAGGATGTGCACCTTTGTATTTCCTTTATTTGACCAAACTCTGGCATGTTCACTTTGGCTCTGATAGAGAAGTTTTATGTTACATGTGCCTCATTTCCTGAACATTACTGAAAGGGGGGTTGAAGTAGTTAGGTTGACACGCAGATGGTGTTGAGATTGCCTCAAAGGCACATGATATGTGGTACTTTTCCATCACACTCCTACACCAAAGTCTGTCACTTGCAATTTGCAGCTGAACACACGCAGACAGACAGACAGACAAACACACACACACACACACACACACACACACACACACACACACACACACACACACACACACACACACACACACACACACACACAC
>JAVQJL010010399.1:0-46159 GCA_036024295.1 Nannoperca obscura | reverse complement strand
TGAAAAGTACAGTGCTTTTCCTTCAAAAATAAGGACATTTCAATGTGACCCCAAACTTTTGAACGGTAGTGTATATATATATATATATATATATATATATATATATATATATATATATCTCTAGATATACCTGTAGATGGCTTGAATAATTTCATAATGAAGGGGATTTTTTTATTACAGATTTAGCCTTTTGCCTCTGAACAACAGAGCTAGTCATCCTGACCTCTAACAGTGTTTGACACAGCTGTCACGAGTTAGTGGGACCACTACATATTCTCTAGATGGGCCAAACTGACTTCAGACTACAAGAACAGGGGAATGTAAATTTACTGCAGCAAATACAGATGCCAGCGAGCCGGGCACATAGACAGATGCCATTTCTAGTATTGTTTGCCTCAGTTAGCAAAGTCTCTATCTAATACAACTGTCCAAGGCACTTTTATTTTACTCTGGATGGACTTTCAGTTAAATGAATAAATCAATAGAAGTGGTATGATATATGTACAAATACATGATTTTCTTTTTTGATATTGGAAAACATTTCAGTTCTGCTTTGACCTGTGTGAACTCTTGGTCACTAAGTACATACTGCTGTTGTCCAAGGGAGGCATTAAGTGATGTTTCCAAAAAACATCCTTACCTTGTTTTATAAAAGTAATATCAACACCATCCTCATAGGCATTGCTTCACATACTAGCCACTAATGCATAGTTACTGTATGTCGTATTGATTGAAAAATCTTAATGAAGGTCAGTTAAAATAATGCTTTCGTTATAAAACGTCCGCTCATCAACAAATTGTTTATAAACGATATGATATTGCCATGCTCATTGACCTTTTGTATGACCTGTGGATGAAGAAAACAATTCACTCTGTGTTACTCCACTTCACATTTCTTGTGAGAAGTTCTTGTTTTGTGAATTATGCAAGCAAAAAGAAAAAGGGTTCTGTATTCTACCTAGAACTGTTCACAGGAAAAAGCTCAAGAAACAACCGCTTTTGAATCCTTTTCTGTTCTGTCTTGGAGCTGTTTGGGAGGGAACGAGGGAGGGAGGGAGGGAGGGAGGGGAGGTGCAGAGAGCAGGGGGAGGGAGGTGGAGGAAGGTTGGAGTCTCACATAAGGGGAACCACTTGCAAAGGAACGTTTCATATTGTGATCCTCTGAGCTGTGTAAGTCTCTCGCATGCACCTGTGTGTTTCAGCACACTGTCATTCCAACTGGTTGTTTATCAATGCTGTCATGTTAGCAGCTCGTGCAGCAATCAGCAGGAGAGAAGCAGAACTGGACCTGGTAGACTCAAAATAACAAACTCAGAGCAAAGGAATTGTGTTTGGAGAGTTTCTGCCTCCATCTTGAGACGAAAGAAATCTGAGGAACAAGCTTGCCTAGCTGGAACGAAGGATTGACAGCAAGCAGACTTGTGTGGAAAGGGGTAAGTTACTCACAAACAGCTGAAGTTACTCTAGTTTGTTTGGTTTCACCCTGGATCAATATAAAAGTTTTTCTCTTCTTGTTCTCTTCTCTGTTGTCCCTTCAGTTGTTAAATGCACGATTCTCTAGCACTCATACAGTTTTTTTCTTCACGAGCTCTTATTGATCTCTTTGTGTGTGTGTGTGTGTGCTCACAGATGCGTGTGTGGGGGCGTGTGTTGCGTTTGTTGAATTTTATGATGTGTTTGCTCTTCTGTGGCCCATCTTCGGATTAGACTCAGCTGTTCTGTTTCTCTCGGGGTATGTCTTGATTTCTCTTGTTCATTTGTTCAGACATCTCACAAGTCCAGAAATAAACACACTTCCACACACAGGAAGCAACAGGACAGTGTGATGTCTTCCCTCCAGAGCAGACAGGATTTATTCCTGCAGGGACAAGTAACAGAAGTCTACTTGTAAACCAAAGTCTGTAGTACCCTTACTCCAACACACAATTATAACATTATATAGTTCAACTGTTTGGTCATTCAATGTATTTGCTTTCTGTGAACTCGTTGCTTTATGCTGTTTGTCATTGTTTATGGTCGGAGCTGCTGTTCTCGTGCAAAATGCAAATATGTGTTAGTGTGAACAGGAGCCCAAAGGACACAATTGACACTTGCATGCATTGTGTTGTTTTGTGGTTAATAGCTGGGCTGCTAACTGCTAAAATAGTGTAGCTGCTTGTTTAAGGGCAGTAGTGTTAAACATTGTTGGCTGCTTAATTGGATGTTGAAGAGGGCAGATTTGATCACTTTTGCATTAACTAATTAAAACTTAAATGAGCATCATGGATTTTTGTGTATTCATTGTATGAATGTTCACCAGAGGTAAACATAAGGTTATTTCTGATCAGAAACGTTTCGGGTCATCTTTGAGGCCTAGTAGCGTCCACACAACAATTTTGGGACCCAATTGGAAATAAAGCCGTGGAAAACTAACTTAACCTGTGCATAGATTCATTTTTCGAACGAGGACACAAATTTACATAAGAATAATTACATTAAAAACCAAGGCCACCTGAGCCGACTGAAATAGACAGAGGACACCAATACTGGCAAACGCATGATGCACCATAATTCAATGAAAGAGTAGCAGCACATTTTTCCTACGATTAACACAAGTTGAAAATGATCATGGGTAACATTTGCCACATGATCAGAGCTGCTAGCAGGTCCGCTTGAATCCGCTATAATAAATATTAATACAGACCTGAAACCCACGGCAACAGGATAAAACCCTGATTTATTTGAAAATAATATGGAGCCAGCCCAACTCAGGTCAGGTCTCGATCACTAGGAACCAAGTGGCCTGTGAAGACCACTTCTCTGTATGTCCTTTAACTCTTAACTGTTAAACGTTTGCCACAATAGCCCTCTGTTCATCATTTGAGTTACATTATTCACCCAGGAATGTGAAGAAGAGGATGAAATCAAAAGGATACAATTGGGAAACATCCTCTTATTGTAGCCATTAGTGAGCAGCAGAACCCAAAACAAATACACATATACACAACCCAGATATATTATTTTACCTTAAATGGGGAATGTATTAGCATAATGTTGCCTATTTACACATCCAGTAGGTGGAGCAACATTAGCATTCATTTGGAGTTGTGTTTTGTAATGTGTACCTCCAGTGGTGGGAAAATAAATGTTCAAATTCACCAGACACTCAATTGTAAAATAACAAAATTATCTTAACGGAATGCGTACTGAATTCTGCAGTCCTTTTTTCAGTTTTCATATATTAAGTTTCATATTATGTACAGTATAACAAAGCAAATTCCCACAAGGTTCGGCTGACAATCAACTCCACTTAGTCCCAGTTGTGAGTCAGGCAGTTTGAAAATCTACATGCTGTCCAAGGATGTCCTGCAGGGAAACAGATCAAAATATATTGCCTGTTTTCTCACAGGTATCTCCAGTGATTATTGCTCCTGGAAATACTGACCAACATCATTATTGCACCATATTTAGAGATCTTGCTCACAATGCTGTGGGCAACAAACCTAGGGAAGTTAAAAGTCAGGGATGAGCACAGTAGAAGACAAGACCTGGACATAGAGCATGATGGAGTTACTTTATACTTTAAAACATTAATTTATTTTAAACAAACAGAAATATAGGTACTGTACAGGAGTAGTGGCAACAATTATTTACAAAAAGTGGTGGGGGTTGTTGGGAAGAGAAAGGCATGTTTCAGCTTCGGCATGCTTCACATTCTTAGCTGCTGACCTCTATGGAAAATAACAACAGCCGGGCTTGAAGGTCACACTGCCGTGGCCACTGGCAGAGGCTGACTCGTTACTGGTACCAAACCTAGTACGGTTCTGTTCTGTAGTTATATCATCTGTATAGATATTGGACATGGATGATGAAAACAAAAAAAGACAAAAAGGATAAATGATGTGGACCAGTTAACATTATTTGTTTCCCACATTGCTCAACTTTAAATGTGTTTAAGGATACTTGTCCCTTCATGTTAATAGTGTGGGCTATTATATTTACAGTAGGACCAAAGTTTGGTAGCAAAATCTCTATAAAGGACTAAGGGCAGCTGTTTATCAATATGTGGAGTATTTAAGAGAGACAGAAATATATCTTGGAGAATAAAGAGGGCATTCATTACAGAAATATTTCTGTATGTTTGGTTGTGATGTGTCATCAGTATGATGTGGATCCTTGTAGTCAGGAGATCAAGACAAATGTATTTTGCTTGGAAAATGAAAGGAGTGAGGTCGCTGTCACAGGCCAAAGTAAATCTTAGGCAACGGGTGAAAGGATGTGACAGGAAAACAGTTTCCCTGCAGTAACCGGCATGAGGCTTAATGCTGAAAAGACGGTACCATTGCAGTGATCACACACCATTTCACTAAACGGTTTAGAGTAATCCCTAAACAAAGCAAAGGCCAAAGCATTAGTGGCTGTGAAAACCTCTGTTTGGCTGATTGCATATTAAAGAAATATTTCTTAATAAAAATAACCCTGTTTTCCTTTGACAGAACGTTTTTGTATCTGTGCTACTTTCGTGACGAGGCACCCATGTGATAAAGTTCAGCCCAGATAGATAGATCAAATTTTGGGAATACGTGTGCTCTCATATGTATTTAAATATTTAATTTATGTTTGTGCACATTTATACCAAGAGCTACCAGATCATTGTTGGAAGCAGAGTGACATTAGTATTCTCCACTATATGAATGAATGGGGCACACATATTTGAAAGGTAATGCTTGTTGTGTACATTTAGGCTTAAGTCAGTTCATATTTGCAGTTACTGTGCCCATGTTATAACTTGATGACATTTCATCCACTTTTTCCACTTTCCCTGCTCAGTGTCTCCTAATAACACAATGTAAAGTGCACATTTCCAAAAGAATTGCAGTGACTTATTAGTGTTCATAATGATATCTTCCATGTGTGAAGATGGTCGTGAATAAAATATCAGACGACGAGTCACAAGCATAGTTCGTTGTTTCTATCTGCGTCAAAACAAAAAGATTGCAATTAATATTAGTATTTTTCCTCAGAATCATGTTTTTAAGTCTCAGTGAGAGGAATCTGTCTTATTTTATCCAAAGTTTGCAGCTCTGTAATTAACCAACATCATTTAAAACTAAGTGATAATTTTGTTATTACATTATTTTAGTGTATGCAGTCATTACCAACAAATAAGATTAGACAAGCTGACTACACGCTACACACACTCAATGTGGCAGTATAAGTTTAAGGTTTTTATCCAACTATTTTATATAATTGAGCTGTAAACGGTTTGAATGTAAAACAAATAGAAAAAGAAGAATCATCACATTGTAAAATCTTTATAGCTTTAATTTAATGTAATGTGGAGAGAAATTGGAGACTCATTAACACATTAGAGGCACATTACTGGTAATTGTTTGTTCATATGTTGTGATTTTCCATTCAGATGTGCCTGAGACCTGACAGCCCACGTACAGGTGTCAGGCAGTCTTATGATATACTGTAGGCCACATTTATCAGGATTAATGAGCATCTCTGTATACAGGGCTCTTGTGTACATGTGGATCTTTGGTTACATATGGATCTGTTACATGAGGAAAGTCTAGAGTACTTTTATGGAGCCATATCCTTGTGTCAAGACACAGGTTAGAGATGACTGGTATGAACCTGCTCATTTCTTTTTTTTCTTTCAGGCAGGACAGCCCCTCGTAAAAGAAACGACTAATAAACTAACTCCCGGTGTGCCTGCCAGACCACACGCTTGCTGTCGGCTGTAAAATATGACCATGCTGCTTCCCTTTTTCTCTCCTCACCCTCTGACCTTTTCACCCCTTCTCATGTCCTCTCTCTCTCTCTCTCTCTCTCTGTCGCCTTATCTTTTGCTTTTTTTCTTCCTTTTCTTTCCCTTCCTATCAGGCCTCTTTCTGCCTCTGTCAACAACTTGCCTTCTCTTATTGTAGACTGTTTCACTCTCTTCCCTTTGTGTAATTCCAGCATATGGTTGTTGTTAACTGGTGTAATAGATGCCATACCATAGCATACATAAGCCCAATTATGAACTTAAAGTTTTTATTATAATGAAGAGCAGAGATCAGTCTAAATCTTACCTGAAACGTTAGCAAAATCTAATCATTTTAAACATTGAATGAGTAATACAAAACCACATCCTTGCAGAAATGTATGTAGTCAATCAAAATAGTGTCAGTTGTTTTTTGACTCCTGTCCATTTCTTATTTTGCTTAGAAACGCTCCCAATTGTGTTGTAAAGTTGTAAACCCTCCGCAACAAACAAGTTAAATGATGGAAAAAGAGAGAAATTAAAATAGTGATCTCCAGCTCTGCCCTGCGTCAGAGAAACCTACTGCCCTTTTCTGTTTTCATTACACTTGTACTTTATATACGTTATAAAAGCCTGTACAGAGTGGGGATCAATTATATTTCTGTGACAGTCAAATTTCTTGCTAGGCCCACATGTGGATCACAAGCAAATCTGACAGGCTATCTTGTGATGTTGCACTGAGCAATTGCTTTTCCTAGAATGCAAACACAACAACATCTCACAGAAGCAAATGCCAGCACATTATGTTACATGAAGGAGACATCAATTGCCTTGGTAAATATGCCTATTGACTGGTGTTCTATTTACGAGAATGGTGGTTGTGCTCACTGTACTCGAGGAATGCTTCCATAACAGTTGGATCTCTTTCTGCTTTGTAGGGCCTCATCGTGTCAGTCCCAGTAACCTGGTGGTTGCTTCTAAGAAATCTGGCTATTGACCAGAGAACAGGACCAAAATAAACAACATACTGTGAGGGGATTAAGAGTGTTGGAGAGGTTCTAAAATTACAGCCCTCAGAACATATCCAGATGTTGCCTTCCTGGTCCTCCTCAGGTAACACGTGTGACAGAGCTATAGTGTGCAGAGGAGTGAAGAATGGCGAGTGGCTCATGTAGAGCACCCCTCTCGGTGAACCTCTTAACATTTTTTTTGCCGTCCTGGACTCCAGCTGGTGTGATCAACCTGCTGGAAAGACAGAGGGTATGGAGCCGGCTCTATGTCTGCAGCTGATCTCATACTGTGCCAGTGGGAAGAAACACAAGAGTATGAGGCTACTGTAAAGAAAGGGTATTAACTGTAACTCAAGTTTTGCTTTCTTACAAAGCTACGAAGGAGAAGCAATGTAACCATTGCTTAAGATCAGATTCATATTAAATACATGAATCTGAAGCACTCTTGTAACAATAATGTCAAAGTTCTATGTAAATCTTACGGTAACGGGGGAACGGCAAAAGACAAGAGTAAACACTATCACATAAACTATAATATCACTTGTTTGGCATAATCCAACTCAGAGTGAATGCATATACATTTTGTTTCCATTTAAAACATCATGACATGATACTTAAAATGTAGCAATTAAGTATGGCATGAATTTCTTCTTCCCTCTACTAGAACATAGAACGAATAGTAGATATACAGTAGCAGATATGTGTAATTGTATAGTTAATCAGTGCATCAGTCTGCCTAGTACTGTGACGGACAGTGGGAGAGAGAGGCATGAGAAAGTGTTCCCACTCCATTCTCCAACACCCTGCTGTGGACTGCCTCCCAAAAGCTCAACCAATCAGCTTGCTATGTTTAGACTTAGGTTATAGATGGTTAATGTGAGGGTTTGGGTGTGGTTATCCTGGAGAGAGTGGTGGGGTTTGTATAGTATGCCGTTCTAGAGAACATGCTCACTTAGTGGACTGATTCATGGCAACAAAATCCCTTGGTTAGCAAAGAGGCTTGGCAAAAAAAAACATTTCCAGTGGTTTCTATACATTCAAAACCCTTTCGGCTCAAAGTTAGCAATCAAGAATGTCATTAATCTGGGTTAAACACGGAAACCAGCAGTAGTTTAAAGCTGCATTTTTAAAGAGAAAATTCACAGATTTCATACGTCAAAGTCATTTGTGGCTCCAGAGGGAGCTGAGCTAAATCTGATAAATATCCTCAAGTGATGTCACTTGAGCGGACATCAGTTGGGTCTGAAGACTACAAGTTTGAAAATAAAGAATATCTGGGGTCGTGGAGTTAGAAAGAAGTGAGCTTACCAGACCTCTGTAGGCTGCTCCTCATCTCTGCTTGAGGCTTGCGGTTCAGGGCTACATTATATATTAAATTATACTGTAACTCACATGGCTGCATACAAAATGTGGGAACAGTTACATCAGTGCATAAGGGATGACCATATGTGAATGCAGAAAGCAAACTCTGGGATCTGGGTAACTCTGTATTTCCTCTTGCTTTCCAACATCCTATAAGGATGGCTGCATTCAATTATCCCTTTAACCACAACACTCACTCAGTTCTTCTTTGTTCTTTTTGGTTGTACTTGCATTTGGTGGTTACACTAACTGCAACTGTTGTGGTAACTGTGAAACACAGCAGAGGTAATAAAGGTAAAAATAAAGACGACAATATAAAGTATGGTTACAGTAAACTGACAAAGGAGGGTCAAAGTGAGGCCTGTTACACTTTTTGATTGATCTCCAGCTTGTCTCTTGGCAGATAACCAGTTTCTTTCAGGTTAAGCACCATATTTCCACTCCAACAGTCACACCATGCATCCTCTGCATATACTCGGGTACTTCTCATCCTAATCCCACTACTGGTTGTAGCCTTCAAGTATCCAGAGTTCCCACATTCAAACAACAAACCTTTCTTGTTGCACATCCACTGCTGGTTCAGAACACGGGGCAAAGCTGAGTGGATAATCAAATTTGCCAATAAGGTTTGCCTGCGTAGATCAGAAGATGTTTGCAGTGTGCACATAAAGAATGAATTTACATCTCTGTAAGCGATATGGGTGACATGTGTGTCTGTCTCAAGAGAATGTGTTACAGCATCTTTGTGAAAGCAGATTGTACTTAGGACAAAAGATAGGGTTGTAAATAAAATAAATAGTTTGTGTAATTGCATTTGAACATTTGGGAAACTTAAGTGTGGGATTTAGAAAAACTAACCTTTTCCTTGTGAAAACCCAAGACAGAGAATGTCATCAGAACTTTATGAAAGATCTGCAGAGTAAACATCTTTCACCACAATATGGCTGTAGAGATGGACATGTCTCTTGAAGAGTGTCTTAAAACTCTGCAACATGGCTCAGTCCTGCCTGTAGGATTGTCCATGGCCTCATCATTGTGGGACCGGCTAATTTATTACGTGTTAAAGTAACTATCAATCATCTGGAGCAACTAAAAAATCTGTAAAATTTCTGTAAAGCATTACTGTCCTTAATAGTTTATCTCTTTGCCGTGAACATTATATTTCAATGCTCCAGCTTATGAAATTAGATTATTTTCAGTGCCCAGCATCCTCCTTTCTTTCCTGCTAGCCATTCCTCATAGTAAGCCTCTGCATCGTGGGCTGAATCAGCACCATTAGTGGAAATACAGACCCTTGAGCCAGAGAGAAGGCATCATTCTGCCAGTATGTGGGATATCCTTGCTGAGTGTGTGTTTTCTCTGGAGGCAAAAAGGCAGAATTGTATATTTCCAAAGTTTCTCCTAATCTTGGAGAGCACCCACGGATATTGCCTAATTTACTCTCAAATTCCTCGTTTTTTAAAATTGTAGCATGATAGTTAAATAGTTGCTGCTCAAATGAAGCACAATATGAATCGGTGAGTAAAAAAGGAATAAAGAGAGTAGTTATTTGTCTGCTTATTTCTTGTGATGGCGATATGTCATCTTGAACATTGATGTTTGACCTAAAGTATGTGATTGCATTGATTCAGTCTCAGGTTCATTTCTGGTTATTATTAGCAGAGACTAGTCTGCATTGTAATTCAATGTATTTAAATTATTTAAATAATTAAATACTATAACGCTGTTTTCTGGGTTGATAAAATTCTCCGGTCCTTTTGGCCTGTGGGTAATAAGCAACTACAATTTCTTCTTGTATTATTTTCTTTAACACCAATAGAGGCAAGACAGTACACCTCCCAACTTCACTCTCTCTGGGGTCACAGAAGACTCCCCACTCTACTGTTACTTGTACACGTTACTCTACGTGTGTTATATTCACAGCTGTCCCTTGTAAAACAATGACAGGTAGGAACTGAAATTACTGTCTTACTGAAATTACTATAAATGATAATGAATAAATGACTGCTAGTCCAGTAATATTGTGGAATTACACCCACTGAAATACATCTTACCACAGTATACTGTACAACTCCATCAGCAACATACATTTGTATGATAAACTTAATTAAAATATCCCCAAAAAATAATGAATCCAGTAATTAAGGTTACACTACAATACAATAAGTTTGACTCCCTCATGAGTTTTATCAGTCCTGGTATCATAATGTGGCAATAATACAAAGAATTGTGTAAAATAATATAATTGATGTTCAATGCAAAGAACTGTGCCCCATGATTATGCATTACATCAGACACAGGGACAGACTGGAAATGAGGAAAGACATGCATGAATGTTGGAATTCAAACAGGAGACATCGAAGGTATATGGTTTGTGACATATCCACTCCGCCATCAGGACACCCCTAGGTCTGCAGTTATTATAATAACCTGTGTGGCCTTGTGCATTCAAAAGCTGTGCAGTCAGACCTGCATGCAACCCAGGTCAACAGGGTCACAAGCTGAGGTCAGCTAAGCAGGTTAACCTAATTACACCAATGGCAGGTATTTTCTACGTGCATGCTTTGGTCTCAAAGGGGTATTTGGGTGGCGCCTGTGGTTACACTTTTCCGTATCAGTGAGTCCTTTGATGAAGTAGACCTAGTCGTTGCTCTAGGATTTTTTATGCCAACACCCAACTTTGAAATTTTGTCATGAATGTATCAATGTCACTGCAGGGCTAGTGATGCGATGAGGACGTTTTGCTTCACAGGCCAAAAGTGATTCATGCAGCTTTCAAAGTCTTCTAACCAGGGAAAGAGTATGCTCGATTTGTTGTGAAGTGTAATTTTAAGCAGAGAATTGTCAATTATAAATGAGACAGCTTGTTTTTGGTTTTATAAATGTCAATCATACCTCTAAAGTAACTAAATATCACTTTATAAGCTGAGAACTACAACTACAAGACACTACATTGACTACCAGTCTTAAAAAATGCAATCCAAAGTCAAATCCATGAGAAATTCTCAGATGCATTTTATAGTTTCTGCCTCAGGGCAATGTTCTGAAAACTGTACTCTGTGTCCCATATCCTGTAGAGCATGTTTTCACATTACTCTTACTCATACTTTCTTGTTGTCCTGCTTTAGCAGAACAGGTAATACTGTAAACCACTAATTCAGCTAACTAAAAGTTGAAGTCCAACTGAAATCACATTTAGTTATTACCTTTCGCTGTCAACAATCACGTCAGTGCTTTTTGAATTTAGTGTTAATAGGTTTTTTGAAAGGAAGACATGTTCTTCCTTACAGAGCCTACATGGAGGCCATGTTTTACTACATTGATTGCTTGAAATGCCAATCCTACACAACTTGAATTCAAGAATACCCACCTAGCTACGTGCGAGCTATATTTGCTAACAGATAACGGTGTTGAGGAATGAGTTGTGTGTGTCTTAATGCAAGGTGGGTTGGTTTGAGACGTGCGCATGCAATAGCATGTCGAGCGCCCGGTGTAGTAAAACATGGCCTCGGTGTGTATATATATATTTTTTCTCTATGTGGCCACTCCGGGACTTTGTACCTTCTCTTGTCTGCCGCAGGTGTGTTGTACGTTTTTGATTAACAGCAGTTGCCATGCTGATCCCTGGCAGGGGCATGGAAAGTAAACAAACTTTGCCATTGACATGGCTTATTAGCTACAGTTCCCAGCGCAAGTAAGCAGTGGTATTGTTAGCAGTTGTATTGATGAACAATGACCACACAGCATCAAGCTAACAGAAGAAACATTTGGTTTTAGCAACATGCAGCATCACTCTTTGGATTGTCTGACCAGACTCTTAACAATTATTGGATGGATTGGCGTGACATTTTGTACAGACATCAGTGGACCCCAGAGGATGAATACTAATGACTTTGGTGATCTCCTGACTTTTTCTCTGTTTTTTAGTGAAGTATCTCAACAAATATTAGATGGATTGTCAAGAAATTTCATACATGGTCATTTATGTTCCCCTCAGGATGAAATATAAGCCCTTTGGTGATTCCTAATGTTTAATTTAGTGCCATCATCACCTCAAAAAGTCACTTTTTCCACTACTTTGTTTTATGACCAAATACCTGCTAAACTAATGACATTCCCATCAGCCTTAGCTGTACTTTGTGTTTAGAGCAAATTAGCGAGCGTTACCATGCTAACATGTTAAAGCAAGATGGTAAACATTACACCTGCTAAATATTGTCATTGTAAACATGCTGACATGCTCACAATGGCAATGCTGTTAAATAAGCATTTGACATAGGTATGTCTTCTTGCAGGAAGGCCGCCTCACTCCCTTTATTCCCCTGCAATCATTCTTCGTCTTTCCTTTTCCATTTTAATTAAGCTCCTTGCACCTAGTTTTCTTGAATTTCCTGAGAGTACAGTAATGTAAACAAATCTTCTGTCGTTCACTATTACATGTCTAGCATTCATACTAAAGTGACAGTGACCCACATCCTCAAACATGGTTTGGTTAGTTTGGCAAGTGCAAAGTTGTTATGTCTTATAGTCACAATGGCCACAGTTATCAGAACAACCTTGCACTATTTGCATTTAAATGGCTGCAGCTGTTTCACTCTCCACAGAAGAGAGGTGCCTCTCGTTTGTGTGCACTTTCACTGTGTGCTGTTTGCATTGTGCTGGATGAAAAATCTCAGTTGATGTTTCTCTGTACATACGCACACACACACACACACCTAACAAACTGTACCTATCTGTACCTAACTGTAAAAGGAACAGAGAAGGGCCACCTGGTTGCTGTGTATTTCAGAGAGCTTTACTTTTAGGGCGAGCCTTCTTACTTAGTTAAACAAAAGGGCCTCCATGTTGGTCCTCTAGATAAACACACTTTCCTGAGAAAACACGGACGCGGTTACACTTTAACCTGCCCAGGGAGGCCACAGCTACATCCTCCCGGACAGTTTAGGTCAGTCTGGGCTATAGTTCAGACCCGCAGCGAGAATCATGCGCTGCACGTGAAACCATGCTGGCCTGTCAAACAATGGAGCCTTTGACAGCCATACCCCCCTCCTTAGTCCGCAGTACAGTCAGAGCACTGTCTCTTGAGGGCTTGGGTGTCTCTCCCCATCTCTGTTGTGCTCCCCTGGAGCTGACCAGCTGGCTTCTAGGCTCTGGGACGTGAGAGCAGCAGCACAGAGGAGCTACAGTCAAAGTTCAGCCCAGATTAGCCCAGCAGAGAGGCCAGCAGCAACTCATCCCAGTCAAGTCCAAGCTATTCCTGCTTAAATAACCTGATAAACTTGACCAGAGGAGAACTGGTCGTTTTTAGTCTGACCCACCCCAGATAATCTCCGCTGTGGTCTGGCCCCTCAGTCCTGCTTAGGAATACTTTTGACTTTGACTTTGGCTGCTTTGTGGGAGCTAGAATGAGTGTGTTTCTACATGCACTATGGTGAAATACACACACAGTACAATATTAAATTAATGTAGAGACAGTATGCATAATTTGGTACTGGTATTTGCTAAGTAAATTCTAGTCTATTTTTAACAATGAAAGTAAATTCAATTCTGTTGAGAATAAAACTGAGAACTAAGAGTCAAACATATTTTTACCCTTTGTCTTTTGCATAAACTTGAGTATACACAAGCAATATATTTTCATAGCTTCTTTACAAAAGTATGTAATACCAGAATGGCTTTAAATTTTAAGTTATATTTTGCTTATTGCAATATCTTCCTACACATTGACAAAGGTCATTGCTCTGTGTGCATTACATGTATTGTTAGCCATGTTGAGGTTGGACTGTTTCCTCAGTATCGATGCATGTAAAACACAAAGGTGAAAGGAGGAAGCACATAGTATATAACGATGCCTATATTACTGGAAAAACAAGGGGCTGACTGGAGGAACAAATCCTGCTGTTGTAACTGTCAGGGTTTATGTACAGTAAAAATTAAGGGGTTAAATGAAGTAAAAAGCCTGAACAGTTTTCAACATTTGAAACAATGAATAAAGGATTTTTATCTCCCTGGTAGATGATGAACATAAATACAAGCAATGAGGGTTATCTGATGGTGTAGTTATGCAGAGCTGCCACCTCCCCCCAGCACAGCAGCAGTCGTGTAAACAGACAGCGCTCTAGAGGAATGCTGGACTCTGTGACCTCCCGCCCCGAGTGCTGTTACAGTGCACTGAGTTCAGCTGAAACAGCCCGCCCCATGCTGCGCCTCCCCAAAGCTCCGCCTCACCCTACCCCAGCCTGAGGCCCCACAGGGTGGAAAAAAATACACCTCTTTCACCCAACACCACAGCCTCCTCACATATATGCACATATGCAAACAAGTGCTCAAGTGCTCCCTTTCTGTACCTCCCCAGTTGTCAGAGCAGCAAGTTCTTGTAGTTTCGACCGCTTTTCACCATTGTCATTTGAAGATCTCTTGCAAGTCAGCTTAATGTATTAAGACCTTCATCATTCATCTCATCTCGTTAAGTAAAACAATATTCGAATTGTAGCTGAAAAATCATTTTGTGAGCTTTATTTTTCAGTGAAAACACAACATTTCACTTTATTGTAATTAACCTTTTATCTGGCGTTAAGAAGCCCCTTTACTCTTACTCCTTCTTTTCTTTTGTTAGTCAGTTTTTCTTTATATTTGATAATCTCTTGATGTGCCGATGTATTGTGCTTGATTGTGGGTGGAAAGTAAAAGCACATGAGCTTTTTTTTTTTAAAAAGGGCAAGGTCAGTGCCTGTTTTCTGAGAAATGAAGCTCTGTTACTGCTTGAAATAAACATTTAGTGGATGTAGTTTGGGAGAGGCATAGTATAGTGTCAAGCAGACACTGCCCTCTGCTGGAGTGCAAATAGAGAAAGGGCAGGTCAACAGGGATGGATGCCCTAATATGTGGGTTTCTGGAGTCACACAGACTGATATTTTAAAAAGAAACAGCGAGCGGCATAGACTCTGAATCTAGAATTGATATAAATGTAATGTACTTCTCATATAGTTACATGCCCGCTGTAACCCCATTCACACCTCATGAATAAATCAAGCAAGTCATCAAGTGGAAGATTAAAAACATAGCATCAAGTTGGGCTGCAGCTGCTTGCCTGTCATGGATTCTGAATCTTAAGTGGATTTTATCATTGATTGCAGCGAAGGCGTAGTAAACCGAACCCCGATGATTATCACTTTGCTGCACCTCTTCATGTTAAACACAAGAGGCTTTACACATGTGTGCATTGCTCGTGCACGCTATTAGACATGTGGATGCGCACACACACACACACATACACACACAGACACACAATCCCAGTTAGCCGTTGTCTGAGGAAACAAGGAGCTGTCTGGTGCCATAGCAACCAATGCGGATATCCCACCCTTCTAGAGCAAGAGACAGAGAAAAAAACAGAAGTGGCAATGACAGATTGACAAGACCCTAATGAGATCCTCCATACTGAGATTGTCTGTCTGCAAGAAAAAATGCAAGAAACAGAATAGCAGCGCGTGGGTGAGAAAAGGGGAGAAGACAAACTGATGGGGTAGGAGAAGTGAAACGAGGCAAGAAGAAAAAGACTTGGACTACTCTCTGGGGCATGTCTGTCTCTTACGAGCACAGAGCCACAGCCTGAAAACACAGACACTGCCGCAGTCTGCATCAGCCTGCCTTTCACCACTGTGACTCCCGTTTGAACTGCAATCTGTAATACTATTCTGGCCCATATTCCAGGTTACATAACACTCCGAGCCAAATCCTGACCTCAATCTGCAAAACAGCCACCCTTGCTCTGATCAGAAGTTTAGACTCCATATCAGCACTGACGTATGTGGAGCACCAGAATGACAAAAACTCAGACATTACAACACTGTCGTTGGGCAACGTTTGATGATTTGGACAGTTCCGTCCTGCTCACATGATCTATTCATCACTGTTCTTCTCTTCCTTAGGTGGCTGGATGAACTTCTGTAACGGATGGAAAGGAGAAACCATCTTCACACCGGTAAGTTGGGTCTTACCGAGCCTCACTTCCTGGGCTGGCCTGCAGGTGGAAGTCACACCCACTGCTGTACGCTCTACACGCAGTACACTACGAGCACCAGCACCACTGTTGGAAACACTCTCATTTCACGATTCCTGTCTGCCAAATTTGGTGTGATGTGTCAAAGCGACAGATTGTTGATGGCCACTTCACCTCAGTACTACGCTGTGTGAGTGAGAATCTGTGTGTTTTTGTTTTGACTGTGTGGTGTTTGTGCTGTTTATGTCAATGGTGTATGGCAAAGGACCACATGAAGTGACTCGCAGCACTGGCGTGACCTAAATTTCTTCTTTTTTTTTTTACCAGTGGCATTTGTAAGGTCTGTGCGATGCCAGCCAGCTTCGCCAATGCTGTTGAGCTTTGATGTGCTGCCCTGAAGTGAGCTTAGAGCTTGTCAGTGAGTCTGTACAGTCAGAGAGGGTTGAATGGGACTTATAAAAGGCCATGACTTTGACTTATCTGAAAGAAGTGGATTATCGATTCAGATGAACATGTCTCTTGTCCTTTTATTTCTCCATAAAATACATTATCCTCATTTGACCTAGTTTTAACATTTTGATGCTACTTGCTGGTAGGAATTTACATGAAACATTTGAATTTATCACTCAGGGTAAATGTATTCGCCCTCCACTGCATCCCTGCCTTCGCCTGTCTGTGAATGAAAATATATCAAGGGTAGCGCAAAGCATCCAGTTGCTCCGCTGTCCCCATTCTGTTACCTGGGGTTGCCCCAAGTGCCTCCTCCTCCTCCTCCTCCTCCTCCTCCTCCTCCTCCTCTTTTGGAGTGCAGCCCCACCTGATGCACACATCTGCTTGCCCACTCCTCTACGCCATGGCTTTGAGAGGTGGGTGGTTGGAGGGGGTGGAGTGGGGTTGGAGCACCAGCCAATAACACTCCTTATCCTGACAGCACTGAAGTGACTTGACACATGGATTCAACCAATCACAGAGCACTGCAGCAAAGAAAGCAGCAGTAGTAAAAAAAAAAAAAAGAGAGAGAGAGAGAGAAGTGTAAATACAGTGAGAATGAATTCAAAGGAGGCGTCTTTGTCGTGCTGTACTTCCACACATTTCGCAAGTCACGGTGTTCTGTATATGATTGAGATGACAAAATTACAATGTAATAACTAGACTCAAGTGAAACCATGTTATATGTTGTATTGGTATATTCAGATATATCATATTTTGAATTTGGTACCCGACATTGTTCAAAGTCTACGTTCTGGCTTTTATACTTAATCTCTAAAAACTACACACTGTACGTATAATTAGCCTTAATAATCAGCAACATCTCTCCCATCACCTCCCGATCACACCGTTACTCTTGACAACAATGACTAATTGTATGGCTGACCCTGTTGCCTCATAAATCTTCTGTTCGCTGTTGAGAAGAGACAAAGGGAGACAAATACAAGAGGGGATGTTTGGTCCCTGAATACCAGTTATTTTATCCCTCACTCATCCACTTCCTAATTTCCATCTTCTTTGAATTTCAACTTTGGATTGCCCCTCAGCTCACCTTGATCTGAAACAGAATCAGATGATTGTCTGTCTAATAAATATGGATGACAGTCATTCATTCATACGAGGTCACTGTAACAGCAATCACTGCCTTTCATTGAGGAGAGGAAGAATGGAGTTTTGTCAGGCCTTAGTGAAAGGGGTTACTTCTCTTCCTGCTATACAATAGAGGCATAAACCTCCATATATCCCATTTGGGACATACACTCGCTGCATCAAATATGTGGTGTTCCTTGTTCTTACTGTATCTCACTCCACACTCGGCCTCTGTCAGTTCTCTAAGAATCAAACCGGGATGTGGCTTGTCAGCTTCAGTGTCTGTCAACTTAGTCACAGCAGAAAAAAAGCCTATTACCTCGCCTGACACTGCGCAGCAGTACTGTCTTAACGGCTGTAGACATATGCCAGACAGCAGTGGACAGCCAGGAGAGAACCTCTCTATCAGTGTGCTCTTCACTGTACATGTCAGTATTCCCTTGGTGCCGTTATTCCTGTTTTTGATGAGTGAATGAGGGGAGAATATCCCCTGTGAGCTTAGCTGCGTGGTGCTTGTCTCAAAGTTTTACCTTGCAGCGCTTGTTAATGGGTGTGTTTGGGCGATTTCTTTGTTGTCTTTGGTGTCGTAGTAGGTGGATACAAGTTTATGCTTCACTATCATTGTGCATGTTATGTACAGCACAATATTATATTGTAATGTTGTTTATGTCTGTCTGTCTGCCTGTAATGTGTCTGCCTTATAAACAATAGATGGAAAATATTTCATATTTATTATCTTCACAGGTTTACCCCATAAGGTAGATGATCTGAGCAGAGAGTGGAGCTGTTGGGTCTACCTGAGAAATGTGCTAACGAATGGCAAAATACATATTTTACTACCACAATCATGTGATGGGAAGAGAAACAACAACAACAACAACAACAAGATCTTAGTTCTTACCTCTGACAGGGAGGCTTATTTTCTTTAGCAGGATATGTCCAAATCTTGCTGAAAGATTTCAATGGACTTTGGTGGAAAGTTCAACTGAGGGTCAAAAAAATAAGTAATTAGTTTCTGGTGTGGGTGTGGATAAGGGTGCAGGTCAAGGATTTTGTTAATGGACTTCATAACATTGAGAGAGATATGACGTTTTCGCTATTTTCAAATGAACTGCTAAGCTTGATGAAAAAGAGAGGGCAGGTGTATCCCATGATTATCCCTCAAAGTTTTTGATTTGATGCAGATTAAACAGTTCTAAACATTTTGCCTTATTGAACATTTCTTTTTTAGAATTGTGCAGACTTGGCTGAGAGCTTTCTAGTTTTTAACAATAAAATGAGCCTAAGCACCTTTTTAATCTGTATAAACCAGTTTTCCAGCTTGTACTGTAAGATGTCAAAATATAAGACTCCACTGATAGTGAAGGGTTGAATGGCCTTTTTTGTCTCTCTCTCTCTTCAATTAGCCACTTGAATTACTTCTCCGTGGGTTGTTGTATAGTTTACCTAAGATCCAGGTGAACCAATTTCTTTGAGGTAGGCTCCAATGGAAGTGCGCATAGAGGTTTTTACGTGTGTGTTTGCAATGTGACTTACTATTTTCATAAACTAGATTATATAATAGTATATTACAATACAAAGTATTGCCTTTAGGTCTTACAGTAAAAAAAACAGAGTACGTACTGTTTGGTAGGACATCAAAATTTACAATGCAGTTTCTTCCATAATGTGTTCATATTTTTGTGATGCACACTGTATGGATTTAAAAACAACTAAACACATGCGTCATGACAGTGTGCTTTCCATCTGGGTTTGAATCAGTAATATTATGTTGTTATTCAAGTGTTGATCAAACCGCCGCTGGCATGGCAGCCACATCACTGAGATTCTTAATGTTTTTTTCTCGTCTCACCACCTCAACTGACGAGGACCTGAAAGAGACAAAGAAGAAAACCAATTTCCCTCTCGCCAAAGTTCAACTGAGAGGCCTGATGATCAGACCGAACCATCATTACGTTTCACTTCACTATTTGAGTCAGTTAAATGACTGGAGATGTGGGCAGCGATTCAGAGGCGTGAAAAAAGGCTGACTGAGCTGAGAGATGCATCAAATTTATGTCTGCATTAAAAAAAAGCAAAATAGAAATAGTATTTAACTGATCTATATTATTCTGAGATTAACTGAATTATGATGTAGCTTAAATTCTGTTTTTTTCTGGTCTTAAAGGCTGCACTACAGTGAATTTTGTCTTTAAAAAATGTAGCTTTGTTTCTTGAAGTTTATGAAAACATCAATATCGAAGTATTGATGAAAATTTCTGATATTTCACATTTTCTTTTACCTACTGCTTGTTCTGCGGCTGACTTTGATAGTGACTGCGTCATTCTGCAGGTCGGTGTGTAATGAGGGTTTTAGGAATGTGATTGGTCGCCGCAACTTGGGTTGGTGTTGCATGGAGGAGAGTCACTGCAGAGTCAGACCGTAGTCCTTTTGTCCACTGTCTGTATCTGTCACTCCCTCACAGCTAAAGGTAATGCTCATGAGGTAAAGTGTGTGTGTGTTTTTTCCATGTGTGTGTCTGCATGCACTGGAAAGTGTAGACTGGGGTGGATCTGTTCCTCGCGTTCTGACCACTGCACAAGACCATGACAAAGAGATATGTGCTTGATTCTTCAAGTGTGTCTGTTTATATGTGTGTGCGTGTGCGAGGATATAAATCAGGCTGAGTTTTGTTGGTGGAAATGTGGTTGAATGACCAGTTTGTTTCATGTGCTAACCACACGTGAAAGTGCAACTGAGTCATCAGACAAACACAGACACAATAGGACAGGAAACCACAGTGGTGTCTACACACCCTAGTGCCCTAAGCACGCACACACACACACACACACACACACTCACACACGCTTGAGTTACTTGATTGCTAAAATTGAGGAGTTTTGCTTGCTCATAATGGCTTTTTACTGTTCTGAATCATGTCTCAAATGGCATTGGAAAGACACACCCAACAAAGTGGGGTGATTTATTGCCTTTAAAACAAAAGCAGTTGTTCTATAGAGAGACAGTGTTGAGTCATGCCTCTGAACTGCTGACCTACAGTTGAAGAGGAGTACAGTGACACTAACCATGTTGTTTTGGTACCATCACTATGAATGAATACATGTATGTAGAAGAAATAAACACCCATAAAATAAGGTAAATTGTATCTTTGATTCTGTGTTAACAAACAAAATAAAAATCTTCATTGTTGTTAAAGCATAAAGCTTTAGTTAAACCTTTACATAAAACACATAATGGACAGACTTTCTATTTTTATTTGTGAGAATTGTAACGTTTTAGTAGCTTTATAGTTAAAAGGGTTATAATTATTTACAGAATTTTAATATTTATATATTTAATATTTATTGTTTCTTAATTAGTTTGACATTCTGTTGGGGACTAAGTCCTCATTGAATAATTGCTAAAAACTGTGCTTTTACCCATTCTGTAAAAGCTTTTGTTTTTATAGAAAGACAAGCTGAAACTTGGTGTAACAAAATCAGTTACTGTTAGTCAATGGCGAATCCTTATTTTACATTTGTGTATCTTGTCACTTGCAGTCTTTTTTGTACAGAACAGGAACAAAGTGCAGATTGTTCAGTGTGTACCTAATTCTTGAGGAATATTAGTCTTCTTAGAGCCAACCAGAATTGTCCTCTTAGCTTTGTTAAACCAATTTTAAATCAAATCCAACATCCTTGTCCAGTGTTTGTAAACATTACAGAAGCAAATGAACCCTTGAATTACATTACGACTGATGTAAAACTCCATAATTTCTCCACACACCAAATAAAACTGCCAACCAGAGGGGAAAAAAAACAACTACTTACCAAACTTAACACGAATCAAAGTGAGGATAAACAAAAAAGACCCAGCTCATGTTGTGTCCTGTCTAAAGGAGGCCGAGCAGCAATATGAAACAGACCCATCTTCCCAAACATGGGGATAATGTGATCAAAAAGATGGCGCTACGATTAACTTCAGGGTGGTCAAGGCCAACATAACAAATGAAACAAATCAGGAAGGTAACAAATATACCCTAACTTAGCAAAAATCAAACAGTCAAAGAAAACAAATGACCTAACCTTGCTTACTAAACTGAATAAACAAGAAAAAACTAGAATTAACAAAGCTGGCAGCACGCCCTTAGGGACTCCAGAAAGACAAATCCATCTGCATGGAAGTGAGTACATCTTTCAAATCACAGGTAGACACATGAAGTGTGGCTAGTCAGAAAGAGAGGAAAATTAATTTTACGGTGGACGCCATTTTGGCTCGATGGTGTATATAGCTGACATCACCTGGGACCAAAAATCTGATCCATTGCCGTCTCTTTCCATGCAAACACACACACACACACACACACACACACACACACACACACACACACACACACACACACACACACACATAGCACACCTGTCACATGTCATGCCTATTCATTTACACTGATGGACGAAACAGATGTGGGATGGAAAATTCAACAAAATGTGACCATTGTCACAACAGTGTAAAATACTCAATGTGCAAAATATAGGGGAGATTTTCTTTTCGAGTTACAGCCCTTGCTCTGTCTAAATTGTCAACGCTTGATAATCCTGTTCTCGTACGTATAGCTTTAGAGGATAACGGCCTTTACTGTGTCTCATCAAGAATCAGAAGCTCAGACATATACACATTTTCAGAGTTGAAAACAAAAAGCAAATGGCATTAATCATTAAATGAACAATGCCAGTAATGGATGATTTAGAATCTGCTACTGATAATTTATTACATCCTTGCTTGAGTTTAGCTTTCAGTTAAGGAACAGTTATTGTCTGAGAAAGCCTAGTTGCAAAAGTTAATTGCCACTTCTTTGTCGTACTAGACTGAATTCTACTCTCTCATTCTTTTGTTAAACTTCATTCTTCTTTATTCATTCTTTAATTACTGCCATCTCATAGACCCGGATCATTGCCTGTCCTATTCCTCCTCTTTAAAGCAGACATGCGTAACAGTCTGGTAATGTTTGTGTAATGTTTGGCATTTTCCAAACCAGAGTGCGCTGTTTGTTGTTTATTAAAATGACTCGGTGACGCAGCTCCCAGAGAGTGATGTCCAAAATGAAAAAGAATAAGTTGTTAGAGGTGAAAAGCGTGACCACAGACTACAAGGATTGCAGTGTCTGTGACATCACCCACACGTTTCAAGCCTGGTTTGAGGTTTGCAGATCCAAATTTGGGCAAAGGGGAGGCAGCCTGCTGTGACGAGCAAGAGTAAACTACCACGACTGACTGTGAGAGGCTGAGAGGTCTGTCCATCAAGTCTCTTTAAAACTAGGGATGCCCTGCTGGGGCTTGTTTTTCCCTTGATCTCGAATGGACCTTTTTTTTATATTGAGCGTCAAGTCCAAGTCTAGTGTGGTTTCATTTACGTAGATTAGCTTGAAGTAACCTTCATTAAAATTAGTAAAGCATCTGTTAATGTGTGTGACAGCTCAACAAATCTGCAATAAGAAAATACAACCTGCATCACACTTTTCCTTTGATTTTAATATATTAGATAGAGTCTAATAATAAAATAAAAGTAGAATTTGCTATATCATAACCTGTTTGTGGTTTAGACAGGATTTATAGGACCTCTATTCATCTCCAGCGTCGACAAGCATACAGGATCTGGCTTTATATAGCCAAAACAAACAGGTCTCTTTTAGCCATGTTGTGTTTAATATTTAACATTTCATGGAAAACATTCCTGACTTAAATTTTATTTCCAGTTTTGTCGGAGTTGAATTGAGTGAACATTTAAAAAATGAGTTGCTGCTGAGGCATTTTACCTGTAACTTTACTGTAAGATTTTGTGTCTCCTAATTTGATTGTTTTTACTTTAAAGAGGTGATTTGACATAATCACAATACTGGGTTTGTCATCCTAATATGAACTACAATCCATAATTATGGTGTTAAATGTAGGTATTGTGTTACTTTTGCCCTTTTTTTGCTTTGCTTTGTTTCATTTCTATTGTGTTTAACAGTTGGCCAAATTGCCCTTAATTGTTTGCTTCTCAGTTGCAAAAGCTTTCTGGTTGATTCACTGAGATGTTTATGCAAATCAAGTTGTGGCACAAATGTGCCCCCCAAAAATAGTACTTGAGAAGACCAATCCAATTCAATCACAGTTGAAGCATACTTTGTACACAGATGGAAGGGCCTCTCCCTCACATGCTTGGCTTGTTGGCTGCTTTGCCTGCTGAGGTCCTGGAGCAACAATTAATCACAGCCTAATGAAGCAAACTGCACAGTCTTTTGAATGAGCTGCACCTTTATCTTAATAAAGTCTAAAATCTCAAATCTTAATCTTTCTTGTGCGTCAATAACTGATAGAGCTGATATATGTATTATAGATTTTAATATATTACATTTTAGCTGCACAGCCCCTCACTCAATGTAGTTATTAGATACATTATTAGTTGCTATATTTATATTGTAGTCAGTACTCAAACTACATGATTGGGCTTAATCAATGGGAAATGCATGTTTGTTAAATTGGGCAATGAGATCAAAATCTTCGGGATAAAATTTGATCATTCTGTGCAGTAATATTGTTCATTTAAAAACAAATAAATAAACAGATCAAACAACTTAAACGTCTCTTGAGATGCTTTTGTAGACTATCCCTTGTCAGTGAAGTATATATTAGGCCAGCCTTTCTGTAAAGCTGGCATTAGTCTTGCGGCCAAGCACACCATTAACTGGTGAATTAGAAACCCTGAGAAGTTGTTAATCACCACAGTCATTCGCATTCCACATAGACTCTACTCTGCTCAGGACCTCTATGGGCTGGGGATGGGGCATGGTCTGGGGGAAGCTGGGCCAATGCTATTGGACCCAATGGTCTTTAATTAGAGGGAGAGCTTGGCAGGGACTGATGGAGGAGAAAGGCTCTCAGGATGTGAGTCCAGGGTGAGAGGGTTCACACACAAAACACTGGCTTTTCATCACTGCATGACTCACTCAGTTTGTGTGTAAAGTGTGGTGTATGTGTGTGTGTGTGTGTGTGTAAGGCAGAGAAAGTGAGAAAATGTGTGTGTGTTCGTACTATATGCTTGTGCATGTGTGTGTGTGCACATGACGGTGCGTGCGTGTGTTTCTTACCTCACTGCTCAGGCATTCCAGTAGAGAAAGTGGTGTGAAGAGAAAGAGCGGCTCTCACAGTGTGGGTATTCATGGATCTGGCCCCCGTGGGCCAGTCCGGGCTCCAGTGTTCACAGACAAAGCCTCTCCAGCAGGACCCAGACACACTCACATAGAAAGGGGAGCAACAGAAGGAGAGGAACACAGGAGAGGGGGAGACAAGGTAACAAGGGGAGAGAAAATGGATAAGGGGTGGGAGGGGGCAACGGGAGAGGGTCTGTGTGGCAGCTCCTTATTCCCCCAAGAATGCAGGTGTGATGGCTTATCATGTAAAACTGGACCATCCCAAACCTGGTCTGCTTGGAGCCAGAATTGAGTGTTTTGAAGGAAAAACGATCTGAAATGACACTTTTCATTACGTGATTGAGTGAGACCTTGTGTTTGTGAATATTATGTCCCAACTTGCAGACTTATGGGTTAAAACAGAAAGGCTTAACAGTGCCTCTCTTCTGCCTCCCCTCATGTTACTTTATGAAACTGTCCTTTTGAAGACACTTGCACTCCCTGCACTCACCACCACCTTTCTTCTTTTTTTTCCTCCTCGCTGCCGACGGAGTCCATAAATCGGAGTCCGACTCTCCTCCTGGGGAATGAGCTCCTCCCCCTCTTTTTGCATCAGCCAATCCCGTCTCCCTCCTCCAGCGCTCTCTACTTCCTCTAGCATTAAGCCAGCAGCTTGAGCTCTTAGGATTCCATGAGAGTTTCTTCCACTTGGCTGTCCCGTCACTCTTCCCCCTGCCTGGCCCCTTCCCTAGATCGGGTAGCCTGGTTCACTGTGTCCTTAAACAACCCGTGTGCATGTACAGGAAAGGGGCCCCAAAGTGGGGAGGCCCATCTCTAACCCTTAGTTTTTAGAGGGACAGACTCACGCTGGAAAATCTGAATAGTCCAGACAATACTTTCTTTATTGATGAACTCCAAGGTGTAATTAACACAGTCATTAACAATAATATTAGTGTTATCTCTTAAATAATATAGACATACACATTGCATGCACATACTTTATATAAAAAATTATTCTTAAGTCATATAGTATGTGTGAAAGCTACTCAGCTTGTATACAACAGACAGAAAAAACATTTTAAGAACTAAAAAAAACAACAACTTAAAACTAAACTTATATTGTAAAGATTATCATCGTTTCAGGTAATTATTTGAGATATTCTTTGGTGATTTGCGCAATATTTATAATCACATTTTTTCAGTACATGTGCCTTCACTCACTGACATGGACCATCAGCTATGCAGGTTATCAAATTTCTTGGTGTTTGAATAATGGCACCAGCTCAATATTGATTTAGTATATCTAACAGTCTTCGTAGATATGCAGAAGCTTATCATATTGTCATTCTTTGACACTGGAGGATTTTGCTGAATGCTATTTGTGAGGATATTTTTCCTTTTTGAACAGTTTAAGAGCATTTAGTAAAGAATAATTATGAAATCTTTGTCTAATTAAAAACCATGTGTGATACTTTGTGAAAAGCTTCAGGTTGAATGTGAAAGACTATCCTTAAAAGTGATAGGCTTATGAAAGCAACTTTTGTGCAGAAACTGAAAATAAACAGAGGGAATTGTGGATTCCTTTGGTTGTTTAATTAAAATGTTTATGAGGAATGCATTAAAGTAAATAGCAGCACTTTTAACTTAGATAAATATCTATGCTATGATTTTAACTTAATAGAACTTGGCCTGCTCTCCATAGATACTTTCTCCCAGACATAGGGCACCTGTCTCTTTTCAAATGGATGGATGGGCGGCACCTGCTAAGATGAAATTGATGGTCTTGTCCTGATGATGCAGAGTCACAAGGCGTGAGTGTGCAGCAGCCAAAAAATGGACAGCAGGCAGATGACGTCCGATTTGAAGTTAAACTAATGATTTGGGTGGTGATATTCATCATCAGTTTTATATTTGAAGGCCACGCTTGGTACAGTTACCACAAATAACACTGACTTTATATACTCAAACATTAGTTTTTTGATGGTTGCCTGTAGTTCATTCTCTAAGTTAATTGTATGATTATTATTAATAATAATAGATTAGTGTTCAGTTTGGTACCATGTCGTACGGTGGATTACATGTGGCTTTAGAATAGTATGTGTTAACGATTGCCAGTTAAAGCTGTAACAGTAGAGGATGTTGTGGTAAGACCTGGTCTAAATAAGTGGAAGCACAAGCTTAATATTTTATTCTGAAATACACAGTACACCTGATTTGTTAGAATTCCTCTCTAACAGAGTTCCTCCATCCATTTCCACACAAGTAATGTCTCTGTGAGCCATGAAATTACCAAACGGTGGTGGGCAGAAAAATAAAAGTGTATGTTGTCTGTGTGGCTTTGTAGAATTAATTTTCAAAGATGAAGCAATGATGTATTTCATGGCTGATTTGTCACTCGATTGTCCTACATTAGTCCTGAGACACTGAATGGTAGTAAATATTGCCAACACATAGATGTGTACTGTTTCTTGCTTCAGGAAACAGTTACAATCACTTCCCATTACTGAATCTTATATTAAGGGTGAACCTACTAAAACGAAAAAAGAGCACCTTTTAATTGGATTAACATTTGAAGATGTTTTGGGTCACTAATGCATGTACAAATGAAGCTGGGTGTTGTCAGAAGAGCAGCAAGGCTATTTAAAAAGGTGCATATTCAGTAAAAATTTACATATTACATTGTATTCTGCCATACCAAACAATAGGGTATCTTGTTTAAATTTTCTTCCCAGTATAGTTATACTTTACTGACTGCAGAAATCTTTAAATGAGGACCTTACATGTTGTGGTTCCGTCTTTATTCATAACATATCTCAGCCTGCCAACTCATATGGAATGGATTTAATATAATGATAGAATGTAGGGTTTATTTAGACTCGGACCTAGTCGTTAAACTAAGCAGAAATGCATGGAGGGGTGGAGATGGTGCTTGTGAAATCCTTAGTTTTTAAAAAATTCCTTTTATTGCAATAAATTCAAAATCCAGTGTTTCCATTCAATGTCCAATATGTTTACATGTTTTTGCTATAGTGTACATTTTTCGTTCCTCTTGTGAAATCCTATGTTGAGCAGCTACAGTAACAGCAGCGCTGGTGTGAATGGGAAAAGGGTGTGTTGGATATGTGTTGCAGTAAGTACTGTAAGATATTGTCTGCTGGATCACATGGCTGTGCCCATATTTAGAGATGCAGATCCATCATTTTTGGATGACTCTGTCAGCTGTAGATGAACCATTGCAGGTCTTAAAACAGTGTCTTCCCCATACAAAATGTGTACCATACACTTTGAACTGGAGCCTGAATGAATGGCAGTTGAATATGGGGATATTGAAGGCACAGTAGACACACTGTCATATGCCTTTATGATCCCTTTGACTCCTGATCCCCTCAAATCCCTGGTGACCTAGAGGCCACGACCCCGGCATCTGCCAGCAGTGGCAGAAGGAGAGGCAAGCCATGACTGTCTAAATCACACCTAGACAGATGCTCTGTAAGATGAAGTCTCAGCAGTGAACCCGCCCCTGCACTCACTGCCACTGACTGAAAGTCTCATTGGGCGAGATGAGTCATTAGACATCGATCCCGACTTGCTACCCAAAATTATTCAAAGCAGATACTTTAGATATTAGGAACGCCCTATAAGTATTCTGTTTGGTTTAAAACTGCTATGAAATGTGTGTCTAAAGCCAAACTTCTGATTTTTATAGTGTTTGTTCAGTGTAGCCTAATAAGGGATGCCAGTGGTCACAGTCAACAGTGGTCGTTGCGAGAAGTTACAACAGTATCAAAACTCCGTCACCGCGACCAACCAAGAGCTTAGAGATACCTCAAGGGAACATGACCACTTGCTCTATTCGGCCTGTCAACACACACATTGGGCTTGTGCAAGTGCTCGTGAATGCAGATGAGATTTTGTGGAAGATGTTGGTGCTTCAACTTTGCAAAAAATGTACTGTAGCTGATACTGTATGTCTCAGAGATGGAAGTTGTCGGTCAAAATAAGCATCGCACTCATACTTAACAATACTTAAAATGATAAGGATTAAAATATGCAGGGCTCGTACAAAGTCTTGAAAGTTTGGAAAATGCTTAATTTTCATGTTTTCAAGGTTAGTAATATGCTTGAATTCAAATTTACTCCTAGTTTAGGTACCTTGAAAGTGCTGTAAAAGAGCTTGAATTTTACCCTTAAAAAGCTGAATATGCTATATTTCCGTGGTGAGTAAATGCAAATCCAGGCTTCAAACATCCTGTCAAATCGATTGGTGACATCACAGGCGCTATGTCCATGTTGTCCAAAAAACATAATCATAAAATTCCAATAAAAGTCCAATAACAACTGAAATCACACAACCATGGGTTACTGATGATCAGGATCACATTTAGGTAATAAAAATAATTCATTATGTATAAATACATTTTTCCTCTACCTAACACTTGAATAATGAAATGTCAGAAATATCAGTTATTTTTGCTTTTATTATAATTGCAAAGGCAAGGGGGCACTTCAACCATCCCAATGTGTTAGACAATTCTGGGCTTCCTAAAATATGTCTCACTCGTTATAAAGCAAGTTTAAGGTTTGTTTTTTCTTTTCTGTGCTGTGTGTGAAACTTAAGCATTTAGTTTCCTCATACATTTTCCAGCATACTTTCTGCCTCTGTTTTATTTATGTTTTGAAAAGTAATGACAACATGCTCTTATAAATTGTTGTGTAAGTGGTGACTATAGAATAGCTTGGTTTCTACTTGCTCACAAGTCATCTCTTTATCCTTGACAATAGCCTACGTGTGTTTATCCACATTCACTAATTATGAATTCATTCATTAATTTAGATGAATTTGGAAGTCTTTTGAGGAAAATTCAGTTTATGATTCAATCAGTTCATCTTAATAAGATCCATATTTAATCTCCAAATGCATGGCTTTGATACATAGGTGACAATAAGTGTAGAAATCATTATTATTGCAATGGGTTTTTTTTGTTCATCTTTACCTTTTAATGCATTTCTGGTGTTGTAGCTACATTTGACCTGCACACTGTATGGGGGCTACTTAAATACAGTGCACATTTTACTCTTGAACAAAGCCTTCCATGTACCATTTATTTAAATGGGTACTGGATTTATTTGTTTGTGCGGCGGTGCATGAATGAGAGCTAAGTTTCATGTACGCAAGTGAAGCTGTTTGCCTCTTTCCTTCCTGTGTGTTCTGAAATCTTCTTTGCTGCAGACAGTCTGGGGTGCAGAGATGGTGGATGGTGTGGGGTGTGGGTTGTGGGGGAGGTAGGCAGCGGACGTGGCGGCAGGCCAGAATCAATTGGCAGTGTAATGAGATGGCCTGGTGCCAGGTAACCATGGAGCTACCCTCTTTGCTGTCTACCAGTGCAGAGTTCAAAATTAAACTGAATGAATGAGAGAGAGAGAGGAGAGAGGGGGAAGGAGGACAGGAGTGGAGGGTGATAGAAAGAAAGAAATGGCAGGAGAGGAGGGTGGCTGATGAGGCACTGTGGGCTATTTCTAAGCATTGCTGGAAAATGTAACTTGAGCCCTTATTTCAGAGAAGGAAGATGGAGGGGGGTAAACTCACAATCCACCCAGAATTTTTACACTCTGGTATATCTGGAAATACATGTTTTACCCATTTGCATCTTGCTACTGTGCACTGCCAGCATTTAAGCAAAGAACAAATGCTTTTTATAAAGAAAGTGACCTCCCTGAGTTCTCTTTCTTGATGTCCACATTGAGTTGCTTCTTTTGGGGGTTTGATGGCATTAGTCGCATTAATTTCCTTTTAAATCTCCTTTCTTCATCCCCTCCTAGGCTCCTCCATGCTCTTCCTCCTGTCATGGAAGATGTGTTAATATTGAGCATTTGGCTGCATTCTTAAAGTGATTAGTACAAGCCCATGGATCCTGCAGATGAAATTGAGTAATTGAGTAATTAATACAGTAATTAGATCTTTTTCACCTTCCTACACCCCTTCGTACCCCTGCTATGTCATTGTGCTCCCTCCTTTCTCAACTCCTTCTGCAAAGCATCTGAAGAAGCAGTGCCACCCATAATGGATAGTTTTTTTCACTTTGTCTCTGCTTGATGAATACAATGTTCTCGTATGTTGTCAAACACTACAGTACAGTTCAACCACGATTAGTAATACTTAAGAAAGTTCTATCCAAACCGTATATTAATATTATAATAATGCTGAGAGAGAAAATAAAACATTTCAAAAGTTAGGAGAAGGTTCTTCTTTCAGTGTATCATACATTTACATGATCTTAAATCTTTAGATGGTTTAGGTGAGATTAATAGATATGGATAAGGTAAATTGTTGATTATTGTGTGAGTGTGTGTTTCACAATATAGGGTCAACCAGTGATAAGCAATCAGATCAAACATATAAAAGAAAACTGTTTTTCAAAAGCTAATCTCTACTAATCAAAAACTTGTCAAGAAAGCAAAACATGCTCAGGATAAAGTTTTATCTCCACTGGCGAAGATTTAGTTGTTTTTCTGACTCAAAGCCAGCGTCTTCACTGTCATTTAGATACTGGCCAAACCTGGCTCAAACAGGGCAGAGCCAGCCACATATCACAGGCTGGTCAGACCCGGCCTGATCCTGCCGTGGTAAAAGTAAATGTTAAGCATGGCCGAACATACAGTACAGGTTATAACTCTGTGTGTGTTGTAAGGATTGGAGTGTAGCTTATCCTGATATGACCTTTTGCTTTGACTATGGCGTCTTACTTTTTTTTTATCAGTAGTATTTAGTGGGAGGGAGAGCATAACATTCTACCAGCCTGTCTGTACAGTAAAAAGCATGTTCAGCCGCGGGCCCCATGGCCTGTGAAAAATGCTCAGGGACCCTCTGCTGAAATGGCCCAGACTTTGATAGTTCTGAGTGCACGTTAAGAGAGAGACGAGACAGTGGGCCAAGATGTCTGTGGTGTGGATTAATGGGGAGGACTGGAGAAAGGGTGCCGCAGTTGTGCGTGAGCAGAATATTTGATGGGGGAAGCGAGAGGAGGGAACAGCGAGGGACAAGCAACTGCAAGAGATGGGTGAGATGAAAGGGACGAAAAAGATAAAAATGGACTGAAACATCAAGAAGCAGAGATGTATGAGCGTGAATGAAAATGTACAGTAATAAATACTGCTGCTGTCTCCTGCTCTCTTGTCTAACTGAGCACAGGGGATACAAATCTACACAAAGGCATTCGCACACACACAGCTGAAATATACACCACAGCCAAGTTCAAGGGAGAGATATCTCTAAATACAACACATGTAGGGAACAAAACGAGGGAGAGAATGAATACAACAAGTAATCGTTTTTGTGAGTACATGCTGAGGTTAATCAAGTGTGCTTTATCAAGTACGCAAGACTCATTTTACTTACTTACATGACTACTTAAAGTCCCTGTGAGAGGTACTGTGAGCCCACCTGTAACCGTTGCAATCACTTCTTATTTGATGAATTACATGCGCCTTTTTGTTCTATAGCAAAGTCTCGGGCCGACAGATGGTTACATCTAACGTCCTTATGCCTGCTGTTGGTTGTAGTGAGCAGCAACATTTTGGTAAACAAAATGCTCCTCTGACTTTACATGCAAACCAATCCTCAGATCTTAATACATTCATGATCATGAATGTATGTCATTTGGCGTTGTGATTAAGCAGACTGTGTACTGTGATAGTATAGTGCTATTATTGATTATGAACATAACTACAAGTGAGTCTTGTCCATCATACTCATTTACCAAAATTACAAATGCTACTCAGCATTTGTTTTTAGTCTTTAGGTTTTCAGAAATCCCAGCACAGGGGGGGTTTCAGAGGTGTTACTGTAGGTTCAAATTACTACAAGTTCCTGAGATAATGGAGCAGACAGGCTGGACTGTGGGCGGTTATCTCATGTTTTGACTGTTGTATCCAAACAATTAAAATCAGCCATTTGCAGTGCCTTCCCCCTGGGATGCTACAGTTTGCTTGTGGGTACTCAGAAAAGGACTGCCATTCTTCTTTAAAATGTCAAAAGACAAGAACCACATCTGAAAGAGGAAAATCACTGCCTGTACTTTGGGAAGCACCCGCTGCCTAGACATCACTTGGTACTAAGTAGGACTATGCTGAATGGTGGCATGTAGCTTTTTGTATAAACTTCTTGCAAGACAGACGCAACTCTGACTCAATTATGAATCACAGCCCAAACACAAATAGACATTTACCAAAGAAGTAATAAAACTTGCTGTTTGTAGCCTTCACTGGAATCTGCCATTCATTAAAATGAGTAATAATATACAGTGTATAATTGCTTAAACATATTATCGTAAATAAAATCCATGGGTTTTAATATGCTGTCGTAATGAAGATTCAAAAGAAGTTGTAATTATGAAGTTTAAGTGTACTTGTGATTCCAAATATGAAAATTACAGCTGAAATGAAAATTCAGGACCAGGGTATTAAAACTGACAAAGCATAAAAACATCATGTATGTGTAACATGTATAAGTGCATCAAAATCACCAGTGCTATAAAAGATCTAGGTACTTTTTTTTTCATTTAGTTTATACTGTACAGTAGTCTGGTGACGACATTAGACTCCTGCAGTCTGTCATGTGTCTAAAGGACCGCACAGACCCTCATAAGGACACGGAGTGAAATCTGAGAGTAGGAACTGCCTCACAGAAAGGCAACCAAGGTAAAATGTAGTTTGAAGAGTCCTGGCCGGCTGTAGTGACAATATTGGACAAAGACTATTTAATATTACTTATTATTACTTTAAAAGGTCATCCTGTACCAATAAATTCCTAAGACTAAAAGACGTGGGGGGATTTCATAATACAGCCATCCTTTATTCAAGGTGTCTCTAAGATGCAAAATGTAGGGGAAAATTAAATCAAAGAGGTTCCACCACACTGATTGAAGGAGTTAACATCTCATGTCTTTGCCCTCACCTGCATTTTACTTGAACAGTAAATCACTAAGTAAAATTACGAATGTATGTCCTATTCACCGGAATTCACACAGAGACCATGTCTGCAGCTTGTACAGGCCAATGATGGACAATAATGAGGACACATACTGTAAGGAGATGGTAAACAAATCACAAGACAAACACAAAACTAAAACATTCAAATACAATGTTACTCAGGCCTCAATTCTTCTACTTGACTGTCATCACATGTTCTGCCCTGATTTTTTTTCTGTATTTAAAAAAATGTGATAATGATTTTTTCCACCATTGTTGGCAGCCCACTCTCTCTTCCCCACTTTCCCAGGCTCTGAGAGTGGCTTTAAGGGGTTACCTTGTTAGAGGTTTGGGGTTATGCCCATGCCGGTCGCTCTGTTTTCTTCAACCTTCTGTTTTGGAGAGGCCCTTTTCTGTGCCGGCACTGTGACAGGGTTCTTGGCAATAGCCTGAAAGTCAAATCTGTTCATTTAGATTCAAGTGGTGACCATGGAGCAGACAGCAGCCCATTGGCATGCTGTGGCACAACTAGTATCCAGGGCACCTAATATCCTGAACTCAACATTTGTCCTTTTTCATAACACTAACAAGCAGATGTAAATGTATGTGTGAAGGTGGTTCTTGTATTTATAAAATATGGCACATACTGTGGCTCCTTGTGGAGTTTGTAATAGCTTATAACTTGCTGACTAATTAGCTTATTGATCTTCCAGAGGTCAGAAGTCAGGGTCAGATAGGGCAACGCCGTGATGGGGGTCATCATGTCTTGCTAAAGAACACTTTAGTAGGGCAGCTGCTTACCGGTGTGGTTCTTCAGTGAATACAGGCTAACAGCTAACAGAGTCTAAAATAATGACTCCAATGTTGGTGCAGGTTACCTCACTGGTGGGTTAATTTCTCAGTTGTAGGATGGAAACGTTTTGTAAATGAGTAGTGTTTCGTGTGAAAACAGTGGAAATCCACATTTGTATATGTTTGCTGGAACAAGTACTGCACTGTATAAAACAGTACGCCTATTGCTGTAAAGGAAGACCAACAGGATCAAGTGTATGAAAGTGGATTTCCCCCACCCCTGGGTTTTTTGAACGGGAAAAAACAGGATGGGCTCACATTAAATAATGTTACCCGGTTGTATCATTTCTTCATTTAATAGGGAGTTTAGAAAATAATACCCCTCTCCCTTTTGAATGTTGCCAGTTGTTTTTTTAGCCTATTGTTGTTGTTGTTGTTTTGTTGTTGAATGAATCTAAAAGCATTTAGAGCTGAAGCATTACATTTCTGTATGCAATGTAGTCCTCATAATAAATGATGTGTCAACTTAGCAATAGCACATGTTCTGAGGTCTGCTTGAATTTCTTCTTTTTCCAATTTCTGCTTTTTTACTAGCTTTGTTTCAGTCACGTGCACTCTCTGGCTTTATTTTGAGTCTGCTGAGCTTTTCGGGGGAACACAGGAGCAGAGAGACAATGAACAGAATCGGCCCATGGATAGAGCCTTGAGATACTCCGTAAGAAATGCGCTGATGAGGGTGTTGTACTATTGACAACAGCACTCTGGCTATCCATACTGTGCTAACGTGGTGCTGAGGTTAAGAACTGCAAGAAAGACCAGAGGTAGAAGTAAATCTGTGTTCATGATAAACTTTTTAGAATGATTTTGACAGAAATGTTATATATATAGAGAGAGAGATATATAGGCCTACTGTATAAATAAGATGGAATGCAAAGGACGTCAAAGTGAGAACATTAGGTACTGAAAAACCAAGGCACAAAAAAAAAAGGTAAATAGGACATTTTGAATAATGATGTTGGCATGCGGTGCTGAAAATAATATTGATAACCTTACAAAGATAAAATAATAATTCCACAATCAGTGATGTATAAAAAAAGATATATTTTTAAAAATAGAAAATATAGTGATCAAACAAGAGACACTTGTCCTGTAAGGCATTAAGGAGACATTAGAAAAGACCAGGAGGATGACACATTAACATGGACACTAGTGTGGAGCATCAGGATGTGGGCATGTTAGAGACACACAATAAGCCATATCAGCCTTACTCGTTTACGGTCGAAGCCTTCCCCTGCATGCTGGGCCAAGTAGAGTTTCTTATGGACTGACAACACAGCTGTACGCCATTCGTCCGGTCTGAAAGACGGCTAATGGGACAAAGGGCATGAGTGAGGAGAGGGAAACGAGGGAGAGATGCTCGCTGAATCGCCCAGCCCTCCCCTGAGCAGGACGGGGAGCACCACTCTTCCTCTCTGCTCATAGCTGCTTTCCCCCGGCCCTCAGCCATTTTGGAGAGAGGAAAAAGTGGCTGCTTTCTCTCTCCCTCTCTCACTACGTGGCATAGCTTTGGAAAGGCTTCGGCTGCAGAAGACACATTTTGCAGCTCGCACTTGGGAGATAATATGTTTGCAGAGAAAATTCTGACGCGAAACAACCTTCTTCTATCTTGACTTTTTTAAATTTTTTATAAATTTTTGTTTCCCTGGCATTCAGCTGCTAAGCCTCTCTCCTCTTTGCTGTGCACTTTCACTCATGCTGTGTCCTTTTTCTTTAATAACTTGCGCTGTAGTTTTGCTGGCCGGTCCTTTCCCCTTGTCTCTTTTAAGTTATATCTTTTCTCATCTCTCAATTAGATTTTATGCAACAGAGTTAAAAACAAAGGAATATGTCCAAATTTTTGCAGCACTAAGAAGAGACAGAGCTGCAGCCAAGGATCCTGCTGGGATCCAAAGAAGCCAAGCAGAATGAAGCACCAAAAAAAAAAAAAGAAAACACCACCCTTTCCTTTGCTTGGTCACAAATTCCACTTTTTCTTTAGCCAGCCCTGCGCTGCAACTCCTCCTCGTCCACATCTTACCGCATTCAACCTTTTGCCATTTCTCTCTTGCCGTACCTTTTTTTAAAGGCGATTTGAGCTTTTTGTACCCCGGAAAATGGGCACTGGACAACGGGTTAGGAGGGCGTAACAGGGAGAGAACGAGGGGATGTTATTTTCTTACTTCTTGCTTGTTATTTAGCTTTTTTTGTTTGTTATTATCTTTTTTTTTACTGTTACGGTTATTGAATCGTTGTTGTAGTACTCATAGTTTTTAGTCTTTTATGTGTTTTAAGGGTGCGCTTGGATTACCACGTGTTTGTAAGTGTGTGGTTTTGGGAATGTGTGTGCAGGGGTATGCTATCTGTCAACGTTTCTGTTCTGTGCTGTTCAGTTTTTGATGTTTGTATATGTGTTTTTATAGGTGTCTCCATTTATACTGAAGCATTGGCCTACACTACTCCTCAAGCCTGACTCCACCTGATTCCATAGGATGTCTGACCATCAATTCCAACGTGTGCCCTGCTGGTATGTCGGCGATTTATATCACTTATAGTTTCGGTTAGCTTAGTTCTGTATAGTTTCTAATCCGCACCATATGATGCGTACCTGATCATTTGTTCAGAGTGCATGTTCTTTGATGGTGTTTATGGCTTGGTAAGGTCAAGAGAAACAGTGTTATGACACATTCTGGAACTGTATAATTTTTTAGATAATTGCACAGAAGGCATTTATAAACTACCGGTTATCTTTTCTAAATAAAAACTGGCATTATATTTGGTATTCTGTGCAAGTGCAATTTAATATGATTTCACCGTCTCATTTAGTCTTAGTTTAGAATATTTACCATTTTAGAGATGTTGGATTTGTTGTCTGTTGGCGATTGTAGTTGTGCCTTAACTAATAATACAAATGGTTTCGTAATGGTCACGGGACATTTATTGTGGTATTTCATAAAAAAACCCTCACAGCCTAAAGTGGCATTTTATACAGCACAAATGTATTTTCTGAATTCAAATCATTTATTTTTCTGTCTGACATTTCAAAAATAAATGGTGACCTCAGAGTAATGTGATCAGTAGGTTACACAAACACCACGTCCATCTCACAGTTATGTGCTCTGGCCTGTTCACTGTACCATGGTTTCGTTTCAAGGCTCTCATCAATAAGATACACAAACAGGAAAAAGATGGTCTAATTAAATATAAATGAAAAGGATTTTATTTTACTATCAAGCAAGCATGTATACCTCAAATATTATAAAATGAAAAGTTCTAATAGACTGAACTCATAAATCTTCTAACATTCAATGGAAGGTAAACGATGTAGATGTACAAAGTTAACATTTTAACTCTGATTCTTAATAAATACTTTGTTGTTTATCGTGGCATATTTGCTTTAACGCCTACTGAGAGTAGAACAACTTACTGCTTCCATGTTTTGTGGGTTTCGTCTTGCTTATTTGGTCTTGAAGGGGTAATGCCAGCTGCCACAAACCCGTAGATCCGAACTTGTGGTGACTGGCTGCACAAGCTCGTATCTATAGGTATGTGTCTTCCTGGCAAATACAGCACTTGCCCTATACCTGTAAGAAAAACAACTAGCTCAATGTAATTACCTTCGAAGCAGGTTTGACTGGATAGTCAAACAATGGGAATTGTTTTTACTTCACAGTCTTGTGTATACAGTAAGTCATTTATAACAACAAGCTCTCCTTGTCTGTGTTCTAACAATTGAACAACACTGACCCTGTCAGGACAGGATACTCTCCACCAAGCTAACAAACCACGTGTCCCATCTTTACGCAGTGACCCCACCCAAAGTAGGAGGGTTGAACTATATGACGACCTGACATTATATATCATCTCTAGCTGAATTGGGCCATTGGGTCAGTGCTGCAAATCAATAAACGGGACTGCTCCATAACAATGTTGGATTTTTATAAAATGTATTTGTCAGGTATGTAGTTCAATGGATTAGAAAGAAACAGACATTCACATTTGATTATTTTAGCTACGAACGGTTTCATAAATTTTCTGTAAAATTTCCAGATATCCTAATAGCCATCCATATCACGAAATGGTTCGCGATCACTATTTACTGTTAAATTACATTTGCTGTGATAGTGTTGGTCAATTTCGCCCGCCGCTACAAAGCAGCCGTCCTGCAGACTCCTCCAGTGTTCCGCAGGTTGAGGTAGTAGGTTGTATAGTTCAGAGTGACACTACAGGAGATAACTGTACAGCCTCCTAGCTTTCCCTGAGGAAACACCATACACTCTGGACACTGATGGATTATTTTACCAAACACCAACTTTTGTGCAACATTAGAATGGGTTTATCAGTTGGTTGTAAATACATTGTCTTTATATAAGGTGGTTTCATAACTGGGCCTTAAATATTGATTTTGAATTTTTCACAATTTCTTTTACGTTTCATAACGTTACGTTTTTTTATGTTTTTTTGTAGGGCACAGATAAAAATATGTGTTAGACAGACTGGCATGAACGTGGCAAAAATTGTATTTCATGGCATTATTTGTAGCAGTAAGACAAAATGAAAACAATCACAGAGCAGAGGACAATGACGGGGGAGACGTTTGAGAGTTGGGGCAAAAGCTTCAACATGCTGCTGCAGCGAGGTCTGTGGGCCGCTCTAATGAAAGAGATGCCACTGAAGGGAAACACCATACAGCCGCAGGGGGAAGAACACGGTCTTGGCAGCCAATTATGTACAAAGTTCAATTTCACTTAACCAAAACGATATAGTTCCTCCTCACAGCTATGTGGTAAAGACACTGCTGTGCTCAAAACAGCAAGTAAAAACTTTCACTGCTTCAAACCAAGAAAACCACAGACCCCTGAAATCATCCAGTTCCCTGACAGCAATGTAGAATACGCTGATTTATTGCTTTATTTGAGGCATATTGAAATGAATTTCTACTGCTTTCTCACAAGCCGCATGACTCTTCACAGACATATTTGAGCTGCATAGTTTTGTTCTCTGTTGGAGACAACATGTTCTAAACTCCCAGTTTAAGGTGTTGGAATTTCAGTTATGGGCTCCTATCAGAAGACGCTCCCGCCTAATGAGTCATACAAATAAAATCAATGTTAAGCAAAATGCATCTTTTTTTTAATAGATTGTATTTTTTGTACAGATTACCACCTAATATGGATTCTTTGCTGTGAATTATACCAATTTTGCAGGACTTCCTTCTGATTTCCTTCATAACACAGTTGTAAAAATTTATTATTTCTGCTGCATTTGTACTTGCCTTAAGAGTATGTTCCTTATACAGTTTTTATTCTGAACTAATCGAATAAATAAAATGCAACAGTGGATACAGTCCTGTTAGGGAGGGATGGTATCCCTGTAGTGCGGTGTGCTGCTGTGAGCAGGTGTGCAGAGCATGGAGTGGTATGATGATGAAAGACTGTTTCCACTTAAACTCTCCGCTCTCCGTCCCAAGGCCATCGGGTTCGATTGGAGGTGGAGTAAGGAGCTCTGTGGGTCAGAATGAAGTGGGGCCCTTGGTACGGGGCAGCTTCTGCAGTACGAGAGAGCGAGCAGTCAGTTACAGTAGCTACAACATTACACCACGGTGTTTTTTTTTTTTTCTCTGTGCATAATAAACCCACCAAGTCTGGTCTTTTCCTGGAACAAGCAAAGTGTTTTTTCATTTGCATTCCTATCTGTGTGAGATGTTTTGTTGTCGCCATGGGGTAGTGTGTTACAGTATGCAGCAGGAGGCATACAGGAGCTCTCCCTAGTGACCCCCCCCCCCCCCAGCACACACACCCCGCCCTTCTTGTGGAATCTAAGTGTAGGTTTTTGTCTTCATTGAAAATGTCTTTAAATAGTCCCATTCAGCTCTTCTAATATTAGTTGTGTGTGTGTGTGTGTGTGGCCGACTTGAAGCGTCAGCGTCCCTGGAGAGGAAGAGGAAGTAAAGAAAGGCACTTTGTAAAACTGAGATTATATGCGCAGAGGTGCATGTGATGTGTTGGGACACCACAGCATGTGATGTCTGTGACCCAGAGAGATGTATTTGCTTTAAAAAGAAAAAAAAATGCTACAACAAAGTCAACAAAGAACAAGTCTCTGATAATACTCAAGTTAGAAACAGACCTTTAAATTAAAGAATATACTCTCAAAGAAATCCATTTAAACCAATAGAGGGAAAGAGGGTGATAGTGTGGGACCACACAGGCCATTTTTCTGTTGTCGCTGATCTCAGCCCATTTTGTGTTGTCCGTCAGAGAAACTATTCCGGTAATTCCCTTTTTTCCTCATTTGTCTCGCTTTCTTACCATCGTGTCTCTCGTCCCTTTTCACAAGCCTTCTCTGCTGCTTTAGAGCAGCTAATACTGATAAAATACAGGACTACCACACCACATGACTTTCAGTTACATTTCCTTTACCGTTCCCTGAACTAGTGCGTTTTCTCTCCCTTGAAGGAGGGATCCTTTTCTCTTTCAATCTTCTCTTGTTCCCACCCTCCTTTTTCTACATGAAGCGCACGCTGTAATACCCAGTCACTCTCACAGACACACAGAGAGAGAGAGAGAGAGAGAGAGAGAGACAGGAACAGAATACCGGACTTGCCGACTGGAGGAGGATTTTTTCTTTCTTTTCTTAAATGAAAAGGAGCTTGAAAACGGACATTGTAAGATAAAAATGTGATTACCTATCTTTGCCTTCTTTCTTTCTCTCCTCTGCTACTGTATGCTCGTGTTCTTTACCACTTTCTTCCTCCCTCTACCTTATCTTTTCTTCTCTGCATATAGCAGGCCTTTAGGGTCTGTGATTTCAGCTGGGGGAGGAAATGAATGGATGGTATTTATTTCTCTTTCCCTGCTCTGCTACTGCTGTTTCAGTGCTGTATGTAACAGGCAGAGGGGCAAGCAGAGGCTCTACAGTTTCTCTGCCCTGGGGACTTGAGCCTGCAATCCATGAAGCATGCAAGGCAGAGGAGGCAAAGAAAATACAGAGGCACAGACAGAGAGGTCTGATATAGCGGGACTAAAGCGGCGAGCAAGAGCAGATTGAAAATGTGACACAGATGGAGCCAGGAGACAGACAGACAGGGGAAGAAAAAGATGGGCAGTAGTGTCACATGGAGACAGAGGGGTGAGTAGCAGCGGGCAGGGGCCCTACAGCAACAGGCGTTACACATTTTTTCCTATTATTCATTCCTGTTGCTGTTTTGCCACTCTGTGCCACTTTAAACCATATCTGCAAAATTCAGATGATAACAAGAACTTCCATTTGTGTTTTTTTTTAAGGTCTGATGTAAAGCTGTGATTTATATGTTAAACGTTAGTGATGCTGGGCACGTATCTACTTCATTGGGTTGGATGTGGCATGCATGTGTGTCTTAGTGTGGAGCTTTTTTTCCCCCTTCAAGTAATCGGTTTCCTCAACTTACCTTACCTTGATGCTGCTTTTCTTCTACTCTTTCCTTCCTGTCTTTCTCATTCGTTCTTTGCGCTCCTGTACTAGTAAGCATGCAGTACAGGCCCATTGATCTGCTCTTGTTTTCCCTTGTACATGCCATTTTTCTCCCGGTGCCCACTGCACTGCATTCTTATTTTGTAAAGACATTTAAGTAATTTTTATTTTATTGTCTACATTTTATGTTGCTGCTTTGTCTTCATATAGTGATTTCTTTCCTCCATAGTCTCTAAATGTACTGCAGTGTCATTCTCATTACTTTTCTATTAAAACCCATCCCTGCGATATTCCCTGTGCACCTACTTTAACCCTTTAACCTTACACCGGCCCTCCCTTTCATCTCTCTCTCTCTCTCTGCCACTGTATCCCTCTCTCTTACTATCTCTCTCTCTCTCTCTCTCTCTCTCTGGCTGCATATGGTATAGTCTTGCATGTCTGAGCAGCAGGCGGCTAGACAGCAGCAATCTGTTATAGCAGCCTCATGTGCTAGTCCGAATGATCCGTTCAACAAAGCCTGAGCTAGTGGCTCTAAAATCTCTCCCTCAATTTCTCTCTCCAGCTTTCTTTTTCCTCACCGATCTCTCTCTTTCCATTTTGTCTGGCCATCCTCTGTTCCTCTGCTAGGCTGACCGGTGCAGAAAGGACTGCGGCAGCGTCCACCACCACGGTCAGCTGGGTGAGTTTTCTTCTTTTCCTCTATCCTTCCTCCGTCTCGTCTCATTTCCCTCCCGACCTCCTATTCCTCCTCCTCCTCCTTGTCATCTCGCGGGCAGTCAGGTCTCATTCTGTCTATTTGACGAATGAGCTTTCCCTCCATAAAGAGAGAGACGCATGATTGACAAGTGTGGTCTCAGAGGACTGACAAGCCTTGCGTGTCTGGAGATGGGATATCTCATAGGGAAGATGTAAGTGGTAAGGAGCTTTGGCTTTTTTGATAATGGGGAGGGATTTTCATCTGAGTAGGACCCTGGCTGTCCATTTTTGGTCTCTGCTGCTGTCCTTGTTGTCTGACTGGTACTGCTGCATGTGTGCGCGGTGAAGCATTTTGGCATTTTATGTGAGAAATCAAAGATTATCATACTGGCCGAGCCAGGCTGTGACAGCGGCAGGGAGGCCAAAATATGCTGAGGCAGAGCCATTCTTATGAACATCATGTGATAATGAAGTGCTGTCTGTCTGTCTGGGTGTGTATAGCCGTTTGGTGATGACTACAGTAAAAGTGTGTACAGTACCTGTGTGTCCGCTTGCAATAAGATGATATGTGGTCAGTTTTGTATTAGAGTCTTTATGTGTGATGGGATTTACGCCGCGTATCAGTATTTGACTCATGCGCAGAATGATGTACTTATTGTCTTATACAGTATAAAAGTGTTAGGGATGAATTATTGCATGTGTGGTGGTGACTTAACGAAGCCAGACTGGCAAAACTGAGACTTAGGGTACTGCACAGTACAAAGCCAGGGAGAGAGGAAGCTGCCATTGTCTGCTCCAGTCTCTGCCATAGCGCTCGTGCAGCAGATGATCTACTGTATGTCGCATAGGAAATGCCAGCCAAAAGGCAATCTGTACCTCTCTCATTCCCTGAGACCCTAACTTGTGACGTTTTGCTGTGATGTGCACGGGTTGGGTTCTTGGGAGCTGCGAGGGGTGCTCACACATCTCTGTAACCTAAAAAAAAAAAGGAAAAGACTTAACATGGCGGAAAGACACAACGCGCAGCAAAGAAGGGACAGCTTTGCTTTTTTAGCTAGGCACAGCGACAGGGAATGTTTATTTGATCCACCCACACAGCGAAAATAGAGATAGAGGGGAACGAAAAGGAAGAACATTGGGTTTCTTTCAGGATATGGAGGGGTTTAGACCCAGAGGCAGGCACAGCGTGTGGGGCGTTGGGTGGGGAAGAGGGGGAGATGGATAGAGGAATGTGAGTATGAAGGACATGTGACTGGGATGGAGGGATGTCCAGACAAGGTGGAGTGATATGGCGAAACGCTGTCATATTTACAGTATCCCTGTGTTTTTGGGCAGGTACAGTGAATGAATGAGGAATTTGTGACTAAGGTTACACCCACAGTGACTAATGTTACACATGCTAACATAGACGAACAGCACAAGGACCTCACTCAGTCTGTAAAAGACTGTTGTAGACACACTGTGTATTGTGTGTAGATTCACAGTCATACATTTACAGAAACACACCGACAGTATATCAGTAAACAGTATTGATTTATATGCAGCAGGAAAATGTTGTCACGCACATATTATCACTTGATCTGCAAAGTGCTAATTACAGTTTGAATATAATGCTATTCGATGCTTTACTATGTTATACTATATAGGAGACAAAAGACACAAATGCATCATGACACTTCCTATTTCCACTACTCAACCTGTCTACGGGCACTTCATGTCTTGAGAGCAGCACAAAGTACTGGTGAGAGCGTGACACTGAAAGCTCAGTACACTTGTGTTTGACCTCATGAAAATTCTCATCTTTCTTTTTCTATACCTGATGCACATATCTGTATGCGTGCCTTTGTTTGTTACATGTGAATAGAGGATATTCAATAGGGAAACTTAAGTCATGGTTGAATTGGATGGATACTTGTAATTGTTTGCAGCACCCCCATGTGTGCCAAGTCATTAAGCTACGGATGAAAGCAGGATTGTAGTGAGTATACTGTGTTTTATGGATGTCATTGGAGGGTAGGAGTGCGACAGTGTTCGGTCCAGGTTTTTGATGCAGTTCTGTATGCAGGGCCACTTCAGGTCTTCAGTGTTTCATGCTGTTGTCTCCGTGCTCACAGTTCAAAACTACCGTTCAGTGTGTTGAAATGTGTCTGGAGGCAAAATGCCTGTTTCTATAATTGGTCGGTGATCTATGATCACAGTAACAGCTTCATTTCCAGCTCTCCCCTCCCTTTATCCACACCTACTAGATGCAACCCTTTACTCCTTCTTCTTTTTCTTCTTCTTCTTTTCCTTCTCCTTCTTCCACTCTGAATTCGCTCTCAGTCTTTCAGAGAGCTTCGGCAGCGTTTGAACAGCGATACTGTTTGATGTTTTGTCCTCATTCTTTCATTAGTGTGGCTGGGATGTGATGCAGTGATTACGTTGTTGAATGACAGGGAGCTTTGAGCTCTGATTCTAGTTTCAGCTTTGATTTGAGGGCATTTTTAGCCATGTCAGATGAACGGTTGAAAGAAACAGCTGCCATTTTTGGTACAGTCCTCCCATGCTTAAAGAATTTAGAGATTAGTTAAATAGGTATTTTTACTATGTGGTCAAATGCTTCTAATGAGCAATGGCTTCTGTAAATCTGCAACTCATTCTCATTGTCACGCACTTCATATCTCGTTGGGAATTTTACTCCCCAGCTTGGTTTCAGTTTACTATGTGAAGGTACGCAGCTGTAAGAAAGGTTCCTTAGAATTACTCCAGTGGCATGTAATGCAGAATGTAATGACTTGAATCCACATTTTGTGCACGCCTTGATCTTTTACTGCCATTGTCGGAAAGACTTCACTGCTGAGGTCTCCAGCTCCATGTGATCTCATGCATATTGCAGTGTATTAGCTATAGGGGTTTGATGTTCACGTCTGTGCAGGGTGCAAAATGTACATGCAGTAAAAGTACATTATCTGAACATTTTTCATCTCCCATGTATCTACATACAGAGTGCAAAATTCATTGTTTTCTTACATGCAGGTATTTGGTGGTGAAATGTAAATGTAGTCATCTCTCAGTTTCGTGGGGTTTCCTACTTGGAGCAGCAGGTCTGCAGCAGTAGGACATGGTGTCAGTGTTTGCCTTGTTCAGCAGAAACATGTGGAGAAGGAACACATCCAGACAGACAGTGAGGAAGGAAAGGAACAAGTGAATATTTGTAGATACGATTTCTGTTTGGTTTTGAAATGTCATCCTCTTATATGACAAAAAAAAGGGACAATGAGGGAAATGAAAGCCGCTAACTTCCACGTGTGCAGCTCAAGCATTCACGCTGTACTTCCAATTCTTTCCGTGTGTGTGTGTGTGTATGCGTGCACATGACACATTATTAAGACCTCCCACC